>NW_019059813.1:2024351-2080189 GCF_000696155.1 Zootermopsis nevadensis
GGATGCCTATTTGATCATGAATAACGAATAGATTTTGTAAATTGTCTGAAATTTATTTGATATTATTTTGTCGCGTTTTCGTGATTTTGTGGGTAATCACTGGACTGAGACTTATCTCCGCCCTAGCCAAGTTAGCAACAAACGTAATCATTTAATAATTCACCCAACTTGGAAACTGATGAATCATTAATGCTGTCGAAGATTGTCTTGCAACCACTTACGCCCACGCAGAAAGCAACTTTATTTGATTGAAGACTTATTAAACGCCAGCCAACACGTAATTTCGTTTTAAAAATACTCATAAATCTTAATATTTATTTTTTCCCATGTTGTTATTAATATATGTGCTTTTCTGTATACATTCCTCGATAGTTTACGGATTTAAACTTTAGCTGTAAATTGTATTGATATTCATCAATAATTGTAGTCCTGTATAGCTCGTCTGTTGTACGAAGAATCCAATTAGGGCCATGTGGTTTCTGTATAAGGGACTATCTGGTTAGGTTGAAGGGAAGGGCTGTGTTATACTATTTCGGTTGTGGTTTTTGGGATTCAACTTAAAGATGGACATTACTCCGAAATGTCACACGGCATTACAACCCATAACACACCGAACGACATTTTCACTGTCGTGAGAACCACAAGTCTTTGAACATGACTGTCTTCTGGGATATTGCACTGTGTAGTCGGGTAGAAATTGACATGTTTCACAGGTATTTATTGACTCCATCATCAGGGCTGTGATGATGGAGCACCTCTGAAACATCGGTTCTTGTTCCGTACATGTCATCCTTCTGTTCAACTAAAATCAAAAAGCCATGCTCTGCACAATGAATGGTAACAAGTTTTTGATATACAACTTGAGGTGTGTATCTGCCTCACTCGATTTCTTGGGAAAAATAAAAATTTTAAAAATTAAGAAGGAAGAAATTTTGCAAATATTAACACCAAAGATTGCTATTATTTATAAATGTTATTATGGTGTCCTAAATACAGAAGCGTTTAACAACTTCCCAACAAGATCGGCCTTACACTTTAGTTCGTAAGCGAATTTCCTGGCTGTCCCCGCCTATACGTGGGCCTATTATGACCTAGCGGAAGCCTGTTGTGTCTTAATATGCGCTGTTGTCACTGCAAACGATGCAAATTCCTCGGCGCTCGTTACGTGCTTCGACAACTGCTGGTTCCAATTCTTGGACGCAGAACTCCGCGCCTAGTCTGAAGATTTACTGCACCCCCCTCCCCTTCATGTCCTCCGTGGATAGTCAGGTCACATACGATTTGTTTTGTGCGGCCTGCTTGCATTTTATCATTCTGGAAAACACGCCTTATTAATATCGTCAGTATTCTGGAGTAGGCCTGCCTGTCTCTGTGAACAGTTGTTTAGCGTAATGAAGAACATCAAGTCCAGAATTAGAAGGCGTCGTAATAGTTAACACTTCATGGGAGCATGCCAATTGCAATAGAAATTAAACTTCGCATTGAAAGAAAACGCAAGGAGAAACAGCGCTATGTACCGTACTTATAAGTCATATGTGGACCTATTCGCAGAAGTATGCCGTGGTGTTTCAATAGATTTTCCTCATTTGCGGCCCACTGGTCAATAAAAAAAGGTGGATGTGCCCCCAGGTCTGGGAGAGATTGACAACACCTTGATTTAAATTTTCGTTTCTGGCCACACAAGCCAAGAACTGTAGCAGTTCGGTGTTCATAGGCACGAGAAACAGTCTGAATGTTATTCTGCTCTGAATAACCGTGGACAGATTGAAGCCAAATGCTTATTAATTATGCATTTACTGTCGCTTGTTTCTAATAACCAGTTCTTTCATTACATGTTCCGGTCCTCGGACCATCAGTATCATTTGTCCCCATCTATGGGTCTCCATACAGGGAAAAGTACGTGTTTGTCAATTTGAGGGGGGGGGGGTTGTTTACAGGCTGTCCACAGTTCCGTGAATGAAGGTCGTTGTTCTCATGATGGTCTGAGGGCCAAAATATGTTGCAGAGAAACTGAATTTAGTCAAAACACATGTTGTTAGATGGTGGTGATACGAAATTCGAAGTGCGAGTGAAACCGAGGCCGAATGCCGTGTTCTGTGAAAACAGTGTTGTGTGAACCAGGCTGCTGATGATCGCTGGGATGGAAACGTTTTGTGAATCCATTCATAATTTCTTTTTCCATACCTCGCCTGATCCGTCAGCGTTATTGGATTACAAAAGCCTTTTTTATGCTCTCCGAGTGGAGCCTGCTAGAACTGTTTCAGTGTTTTAAAATTTGTTTACAGTCGATTCGATGGAGAGAGAGAAGTGTAACGGAAATACGTGGTATGGAGGTCGAGAATCGGCCTAAATGCCGATCGACTTAGTACATTTCATGTCACACTTCGTTGTCGGGTGACAAAGTCGACGCTGGTACGATAACTGCGTCTGCGTAAAACCTCTTGCAGAAGGTGTAGCTTTTATCCCTTTGAAGCCGAAGTTCGTCTAAACAGTAGTTAAGAAATTGGTCCGTACCGCAAAGGAAACAACGCATGATCATTGCAAAGATCTACTAGTTGATGCTGTTTAGGGAAATGATCACTGTTTATTCTGAGAATTCTAGAGATCCCACAAATACAATGTGTGAGTAAAATTCAGAGTTACTTAATGTTAAAGTATGTGGCACATAAAATAACTACTCAATGGATTAAACTCGTTTGTACGTATGAGTCCGTTATTCAAACTCGTTACTTTGCCTTTTACACCTTTTTTCTGTCCCCGAACTTCCTAATTTGCACTTTCCATGTGATCACATCGAGGAGGAACAGATGGGAGGGACGTAATATCACGTATGAGTAAATTAGAAATGCATACAGAAATTAAGTCGGGAAACCTGAATTTATTCCAGATTACGCGGCGTAACGCCCGCCGTGAGAACCTGACAAATGAACTAAAACTAATATTACAAGTTACTTTTAAGTACGCAGTGGGACTTCGATTAATCGAGGTGAACTGGGCCGTGGCTGCCTCAGATATTAGAAATTCAATTTCATCTACTTTTATAGCGGTTCGAAATTTGTGCATAACGTACACTAATTGCAGTAAATTAATAACTGATTCAAACCAAGGAGAGATTTTCCTGTCTGGCAAGTTTGTAAGGAGCCTGCGCAGAAACACGATATGTCCACGAATTAATCTTCTGGAGAGTGAAGTTGGTAGGACCAATGGCGTCTCGGCTAACAGTCTGCTGTATTTAGTTGAAAATGGGACAGTAGAGATCCCACTGTAATCAATAAATTTATTCAATTACTTTTTAAAAATATTGTTGAAACAGTCTAACAGAAAGCAAAACAAGTTAACCATAGTAATCAAAGTAACCCTCGGATTTTACCATCCAGCCACTTCTGCGTGCAGAAATGCATTTAGATCTTAATGTAAAGTGTCCGTTACTGTTGTCCGATTTCAACCAAAATTCGAAAGTGTCAACAGATTTTATCCAATGTACCTACCCATAAATGGAACTTACGCCTTCCAGTCCGTAGATCGGGTTCACCTTTTCAGATGTAATAAGATTTAGGCGAAGAGAATACAGTTCCTGACTTTGTTGTGAGTGTATGGTGAACGTCACATTGCCCCCGCGTCCCCTCCCATTCAACGCGGAAATGCTTTACAGCAGACTCTTAAAATTCCGGTTGGATCTCGCGGACACGTTGGGACAAAACCCTGGGAAGTTCGAATAGATTCACGCCAGAGTGCAGTAATGTGCCAGGAGCTGTGGTTTGATAACGTTGACTCTATTATTAGATCACCGTGGTAGAACGTGGTTTCGTAATAAGAAAAATGGGACTGTGTCGGACTGGTAGACTTGTTTTGAAAGAAATTATATTGATCGAGGAATCTCTCTGATATTACTTTTATGTAATTCGGGATGTCTGGAATTTAATCCCCCACAGGCCAGATGTCTGTATTTCATTATAATATTAATGAAATAAATTGTTTCTTCCCATACTGCAATATTCCTCATGCGTGATCAAGGGATTATGTATGGCTTGTTAAAATGAGCTTGTATTAGCATTATTGTATTCCACATTTCCATTTGGCTTTAAAAGTTGCATGTTTTCCGTGGTCTTCAAAACATGAACTTCCTGCAAGATTTAGTGATCAGCTACTTCCTTTGTAAGTTACTAGGGGGGGGGGGACACTGACTCAGCCAACATGTATAGTGATTTCTTTTGTTTTAACTATATAATTTCATACGTAGCAAGAAAGGATAAACATTATTGTGGTTCATTATTTTTACTAAGCAGTAATACTTTCAAAATATTTTAAGAGAAGTGAAACATTTTCAGTATCGTCAAACTAACATGCACAGGTTATAAGTGTCATTCATGTGGATGGAATCTTTGTTAAATTTTTAGTAGATTTTGAAAAGCCAGCTATGTGCATAATTGGAGTTCAAAAATAATGGATAACTTTTGGAGGAGACCATTATCATTTTATTACTCTTGTTTTATAAAGATCACTTTATTTTCGCCTCCCTTAATTTCTTCCTTTATAGATATTCTACTCTGAAGGTCGTTAAACCAGCTAGAAGTGTGATCACTCGCTGTATAGCCTTCGTAAAGTAGTCTGTAAAACTTAAAACAGAAAGAAATGGTACATTTGTATCTTTGATATGAAATATGAACTTGTTGTTTGTTTCAGTATCTGGCCAGTGGTTGGGCAGGCCACTACAGTTTTCGCTGCCAACCTGTTGACTATTCCAATAATCCAATGGCTTTGAGAGTAAGTACCTCACATTTAATTCAGAGGATTAACACTAACTTCTCAGTCATACAAACCAGGACTGTGTGTATACAAGCACACATGCAGGGATGTAGACAAAATTATTAGAATTCAGTAGCATCGTCTTCTTTATTACGCCGTCTCCTTTACAGGAGGTTGGCGACATATTATGAACAGGATCCTTCCGTCCTTTTCTCGGACTGGGACCTGTTCATCTATGTTTTTTACGCAGGTGATACAGAAGTGGTTTTCCATTGCTTTCTTCTGGAGTAATTGACAAAGTCCAAAAACTCCGTAATCCAGACTGAACTAGTTATTGCATGAGAAGCATATATTACCGTCGCAAATGAGTGGTCTTTAATCCCATAAATCAACCAATCATAATAGCAAAATTAGCTTATGATCATAATCACCATTGAATATGAAGTCCATTTTAAATAACACGTATTTCTAGTCGAAACTTGCAGTGTGTATGTGAGGTACAAATGCTTTTTTTGAGGTTATGAGGGTTTTTGGCTTATCCCTTCAGCACCTGGCACCATTCCTATATGAGGCATAGGAGGTGTTTTAAGGGCCATTGGAAAACAGTTACTGAACACAGTTAACTAATCCAAGTTGAGAAATGCTAGTTCCCTCATTACAATCGCAGTTTAATCACGTTTAAAATGACTGAGTATAAATTCAGTTCATAATATAAAATTAAATATTTTTCTTTTTTCAGATGGCAAGGACATGTTGGTGGTATTACTTCTCCAAATTCACAGAATTCTTTGACACGGTAAGAGAAATTCACATATTACTGTAGCATATTATATAAGATTTGAAGCTTTCATGGTGACACAATAAAATCATCTCAGGTGATCAACCATGTACTCAATTAATTTTCAAAGGTTCATAGACTGTAGGATTTGAGGTTTTCACAGCGGTGAGTATGAAGATGGCCGTAGTCTCTTAGAAGTTCTACCAGACTACACGGTGCACCATCCAGAAGACAGCCACCTTCATTCATAGACTGTCTCCATAATCAGGAATCAATATCAGTTAATCACGTGGCTAATGATCACCGAAGAAGACCTCACTGCATGTGTGTTATTTCATGAATTTAATATCCTGACCCCAATCATAAATATATAAAACACTCAGTATTTTTACGATTATGTTTACATAATAAGTGTGTTTATTTTCTAGTTGTTTTTTATCCTTCGAAAGAAGAATAACCAGGTGTCAAATCTCCATGTTATACACCATGGTTGCATGCCAATGAGCGTATGGATGGGAATGAAATTTGCTCCTGGTGAGTAAGTTTGCATACAAGATTTGAACGCATAAATATCTATTAAAATATAACTTTCGCCTGAGTTGTAACGTGATTAAGAATCCTGTTAGCATTGTCATAGTAGGAGGAGTAGTTGTTTCCCAAAAGAGTTATGATTCAGCGTGTGGTTAAAAGTGAAATTTACACAAATTCTATACTTACTAACCATTCAGGTTCCTTCTGTACTACAGTATAGCTTTGAAGGCTTACAAACCTGCAGTAGTAGCCATCGTAATAGCAATAGTAATATAACCGTTATCATCCGTGTATCACGGCTCATGCATGATCCAGCTGGCCATGCACTGCACTAGCATACTGCTAAACCATTAACCCTGGAGTTATAGTCTGTTGGCAGCCCTGTAATATGGGGGTTTAAGTCTCCTATTAAGCGGCCCATCCACATACGAGTCTGGCTCAGCGAGCTTGACTCGTGAGCCGGGCTCGGATATATTTCACCACACATGCATAGCAGACTCGGCTCGTGACACCCCACCCCCCAACGAGTTTGGCTCAATGGAACCCGAGTCGAGCCAGACTCGCAAGCCAGACTTTTACGTGGATGGGCCGCTTAACTATGTTATGAAGGTCAATCAACAGTAAAGACACATGTCCCATTTGTAAATTCGTTGCAGACTTAAGAACGTCTAACATACATCACCTCTTCGTTGCACCATTTAAATTCAGTATATTTTGATATTTTGTTTTGTGTTGTAGGTGGCCACAGCACATTCTTTGCACTGCTCAACACATTTGTACACATCATCATGTACTTCTACTACATGGTCTCTGCAATGGGACCCAAGTATCAAAAATATATCTGGTGGAAGAAATACCTGACAAGTTTCCAAATGGTAAATTTCATTGCATTTGTTTACAAAAAATATGACTTATTAAGATAATTGGCACTATTATTATTAATATAATCCGTGGCGTAACAGCCCTCGAGCCAAAGCCGACTAGCTGGCCTCATGTTAACATGCCTAAGCAGAGGTGAACAATCATCCAACCAGATATAGGGTTGCGTGTGGTCAGCCCGACGAACCCCCAGCCATTGGTAGTTTTCATGACCGGATTATGCTACCCATTGTAGCTCCCCAATTTCCTCACCGTCACCGGTCCCATACACCGGTCAAAAATCTCATGAGAAATCTTTCCCCGAGACTCGAACCAGCGTGCATTCTGTATCACCGGTCCAAAGCATGATGCCTCAGACCGCACGGCTACGACGCGGGACACTATTATTATTATATATAATAATATAGTTGCTAAAGAATCCTTTGAGTACAATGACTGTGACAAAAGTACAGTAGAGTCTTGATTATCTGACATTGTTTTATGTGATGTGCCATGTCAGAATGGCTAACTTTATCAACAGTTAACTCACCATATAACAGAATGAACCACACCCCCCACAATGCACTTTCTTCACTTTATGTACTCAGTTTCTGCAGACATATTACTGTTCAGGCACTGGCATGACCTTAGGGCAAAGAAAGTGAAGGAAGGTCACAAGCAAATACCAACTACTAATTTATTTTTTATATAAAAAGTTTCATTTACAAATTTACATTGTTTTTTTTTGGTATTTTTTCATTTGATGCCTTACAGTATTTCCTTTGCAATTTAATATCGTAAATTAAGTTGGTATTTACCCTCATCTTTTTCATTAGTCTTCCATATTATCCAACATTTTCGATTATCTGACTGTCCTTCATTCCTGTTTAGGTTGGATAATTGGGACTCTACTGGAAATACTTGGAACAAAAGCGAGATTCATGAAAAAATTACAATATGGAAATAAACTATTCATTTCATACCCATTTATCTATTAATTTCTAAGAAGTAGAGATTAAAATATATGAAACTATTTCACATTTGTTACAATTTGGGTTGAAAGATTGATTCAGGAAAGAACAATGCTCAAACAATGTGACGAATGTAGTAAATTTGTCTTTAAGACAGATGACTTAGTGGCAAAAACTGTTTAATGAGGAACTTACCACAACAAATCTGTTTTGCTGTGTAATCTAAATGACTTGTGCTATTAAAATTGTGTGTGTATTTGCAGGTGCAGTTTGTGCTGATATTTGCACATCAGTTCCAGATACTGTTTTACTCAGACTGTAATTATCCTAAAGGTTTTATGGTCTGGATTGGTCTCCATGGAGTTTTGTTCCTCTTCTTGTTTTCGGACTTTTATAAAACAAGCTATGTAAAAAGTGAGAGGTTGAGGAACACCAATTCTGGGGCATGCATGGTAAGTGGTGTAAAGTGTTAGAGTTGGCAGTATGTGAATGATACAAGTTATATGAAATATAAAATTACCATAACCTTTATTATATGAGAGTAGTGGGTTTAACCCCCCACCCCACCCCAGACTACCAGTTGGACTTAAATCTAGTGTTAATAGTTTAGCTGTATGTTCGCGCAACACATGGTCAACTAGACTGAACAAAAGGCACAACGCACGGTTGACGAAGGTTAATTTCAGGCATGCGTGACTGAATTCCACAGACTCAATTTGACTGAGGCAAAGTACTGGAAACATTCACAAAGAAATATCACCAGACATTTGCCTTCATATTAGGTTCCTTGTTGAATGACGATTTATCAACTGGATTTGTTTTGTAATGTTAAATGGAAAATTGGTTATGAGTGATGAAGGAAATGGTTGTATTCTGTTTTAAATTATTATCTCGGTATTTGTCTGGACTGAGACGGGGAAGAATCACGAATATTAAAGTAAGAATCGAACCTGGTATTTCTTGAATACGAAGCAAGTGTACCGATCACTCAACTGCGATTTCTTTCTGCAGATGTTGATGTGACAAATAATATTAAGACAAGACAATTGCTACTCTGATTCTTAAACCAGCATTTTTGTTTTCTAGTAAACAAATTATTTAATTGCTTATAATTTATTATGAGTAGCACAACAACTAGTGAAAAAATTTAGCAGTTGAATTATTGTGTGATTAATTGCATGTAGTTTGTGCCATGTCTAGTTAACAACAAAATTATGTATTTTCTTTCTTTAAGTCCCAGCTTCTGGTTACAATTGAATGTGTTTTTTCTTCTAAAAACAAAGTAAGCTGATGATTAATCTTTTGTTACTCACACTTTCAAGAAGATTACTGCAGTTAGTATAACTAACTAACTAGATGGCTTACCGAACCCGAAGGTTCATCACCGAATTAACCAAAGCCCTCCACCGGACCCTGTCCTGGGCCAACAAAATCCAGTCTCCTTCAACTCTTATCTCCCATAGATACCTTTTGACATTGTCCTTCCATCTACGTCTAGGTCTCTCCCCCTCAGGCTTCCCAACCAATACCTGGTGCACACCTCTTGTCCCATCCACGTGTGCTACATGCCCCGCCCATCTCTTCTTCTTGACTTAATCACCCTGACAATATTGGGGCAGTTAGTATTCAAATACAAATATGCAGTGTAACCTTTCTAACATACGATTATTTTTATTCTAGCCTCTAGTGGAAGACAAGATGACAGACAGCAATGGCAATGGTGTTACAAACCACAAGTTGGCATCAGATTACAGTAGTGAATATTCTAAAGCATATTCCAACTGTTATTCAAATGGAGTGAATAATGGTTACATGGCCACTGCAGCTACAAAAAGTGACAGGAACAGTAATTCTGACGTCACACATCGCACTTCTTCAATGCTACATAAAAATAAATAGCGGCACGATTTATTTCAACAGGGTTAGATTAAAAACAAACTCATCCAGGTTAAGAAAAATATACACAAACACAGGATTTTCATGGAGGTAACTTCGGTAAATATATTAATTTTCTATGGGAATACCCAGAAATCAACAATGCAGAAACCTCAATAAAGAAACCGTGATGTTTGTAATAATAACAAGAAAAGTGTTGTGATGCAAGTGGAAACAAGCTCTTAAGAACTGGAACGGTTCTGAATCTGCTGAAGCTTGACTAGGAACTTATTTTTTTAAACTGAATGGCAACCATGAAGACTTTTCATCCATTTGTTTGGCTACCGTGAGTTTTAATTTGTAATTACACGGTAAACAGCATAAAAGCATGTCAATTCATTAATCCTTATCATACCAGGCTGAAATATCCCTAGCAGATGTTCTCAGCCTGATATAAATTCAGGAATTTCATTCAGACACACACTTCAGTGGCATAGATGGCCCATTTAGACCATTCACATTCCCTTTCTGGTTACATTCAGCTGATGCGTTAATTTTTGTTCCTGTACCTACATGTACACTTAGTAAGGTACATGTCTAAATTACAGTAACTACATTTGCTAGGGTGTAACGTGCATTAAATTAAAAAGACTGCAATGGGCGGGGAATATTCAAAGGATGGATGGCACAAGAACCCCTAAGAAAGTCCTAAATGCTAAGTATGAAGGGACAAGAACGGTGGGAAAACCTAAAGGAAGAAGGGAAGATGCTGTGAGACGGGATGCTGCCTTCTGATCCAATGTCGAAATTGGAAAATGGCCGCAAATAATAGATCTTCATGGAGGCAGAAAATTGAGTAGGCCAAGGCCCGATATAGGCTGTAGAGCCATTGGATGATGATGATGATGACGACGACGACATTTGCTAGGGTATTTAAGATCAGTTGTTCTATAAAAAATGTCTGAAACTGGACAAGTATTTTTTTAATTCTAGAAAATGTAGTTACACTTTCGGTAACAAGTGGATGGAATTTTGTCAGTAGTAATGGATTACATTCAGACAGTAAGATCCATAAACATTTCTTCTTCTGCAGGGACATTATAAGAGTAACTCAGCGTGTATTAGAAATAAGAAACGGAAACTTTGATTATCATATTCTTCATAATACACCTGTCTTCAACAGTGGACTTTTATGATAATCCTGTTAAAACCATATATATTGTGGTGTTGGTATATAAAAAAAGCAAGACATTTGTTTTGCCACGTACAGAACTGACCATGATTAGTTTTTCCAGAGCTGAAACCTGTATGAATTACTAGAGCAACATTGTATTTTTCTTTTCAATGATTTGTGTGGTTCAGGGAAATTCTGGGTATCATTGTGACATATGGCCAAGTCTTATCTTCCTTCATAATGTTTATATGCGAGAGAAGTAAGATACATATTTCAGCCAAGTTCCATAAATATTAGAACTTCCTTTTTTTGATACTTCTTTCACATTAAACTTCATGAGAATGCAATTTATGACAGTATATTGAATACAAACTGGTGTATTCTCTCAAAATTTATGTTTTCAGCATATTATGATCTGAAGATTTGTCTTCTGGGTTGTTGCGCTGTGTAGTCTGGTCGATGTTAACCAACGTTTCAGAGGTCATACTGCCTCCGTCATTAGGGTAAACATCTATCAACCCAGAAGACAGAAATCTTCATACTCACCGCTGTGAAAACCTCAAATCTTACATATTATGACCTGTTACCTTCTACATAGAAAACTGAATGCAGGGCAGTAAGCAGTCATTTTAATTTAAACGTACTAGTAATATATTTAAATGAACAATTTTTACATGTTTATATTATGAAGTGTTCACACACATGATAATATTGTGAGAGCAGAAGAGAAGTTCACAGAGTACTTCATTACTCATTTTGATATGAAACACTAAGAAAACCAACATTGTGCTTTTCCTCAATAACACATTGAATATGAAACTGCATTTATTCTTCTGATTTAATAAAGCTGAGTGCAATGTCCTCATTTGTCCAGTCAGAATTTTTATTTGTAGTACACTGCCTTGTTTGTATGTTATATTGTAACAATAATGATTAGTCAAATTAGAATAAATCAGATGAAAAACTCAATCACAGGACAAGTAATTACTATTTTTAAATCAATTGTCTATGAATTATTCTAGAGAAGATTTCTAGGATTTTTAACATCAAGTCAATTTAAGATAGTAGATTTTAAAATTTAAGAGTTTAAAAGCAGAACATTCAGTGCCTTGTGATTTTTTTATGTAATGCAGCCCTAAAGTATATGAACATCTCTGGCCTTGGTCTTCTGTGAAGCACCTGGTATGGAAACAGATTACTGTCACAATGTATGCTGCACATTAACCAACTTTCAGTTGCTGGTTTGATTGTATACAACCTTTGTGAAAACATTGTGATAGAATAGTCATTTTCAGAATTGGAAGGTACGGAATAAGGGCTGGGATGATGCAACTAATGAGAGAGTCCCCACAGTAGCATTTACTGGCCCAAGGAGGAGGTTACTAGTTTTAACACCTGCTGTAATAAAAAATAAAAATAAAGACTTATGTTTTCAAGTAGAAGTGAAGAGAGTAAAATGGCTGTTGTGTAGGACTGCACAACATAAAAAATTGTGAGGCATTCAACAGCCACCTTTGGGGGGAGGGCAGTGGAAGATAATCATAACTGTTACATTCCTCAACATGAGGATTAAATAGACAGCTACAAGCTACACGTTTGCTGTTAAGACTACAAGTCATATTCTCCATAAATATGAAGTTAGGATTGTTAACATAACTAAATTATAATTAAAGACTCTGACTTGGATCTGTTGGATATGGATATTGTAAATACATGTAAATATAATAAGTGTAGCAGGTTTAATATGCCAGTGTTTTGTAATTTGAAAGTATCCTTTTTAATTGTGAAATTGTTATTACAGATGTTAGTCAGATTCATAAGTTAGTACTTGATACTGTTGCCTATTTAAAATATGCTTTCCAGTCTTATGATGTTAGATATTTCTTTTTTATTTATTTTTCCAGGTACATTTCTTCAGACCCATAATCTATTTCAGCCATGTTAGGTTCCATTATAAATTACCTTCTTTTCATTTAAAATTTGTGATGTTTATTGTATGAAATGAAAGCCCTTCAGAATATTCATTTGAACTTCGGCACATTACAGAGTGCTGTATTTTTATAAGGCTTCAAGTGTTCACGACAACTGAACTCAATAAAATCTTCTCGGGTAACAAGTCATGTCAGTTGTGGACAAAAGCCCAATGTTTCAGACTTTCACTTCTTCCACCATTAGGGAAATGATGTGACGGTTGATTCCTGATGATTATATATGTGGTTGAAGATTCCCCCTGTACAGCCATTGTTTAATGGGGAATAACAGCTCAACCTGAAGTTCAGGTGAATCTTGAGTCAAATTTGTCTGCTATTCCCAATTAGCCAATGGCCACATGGGGAACTTTGACCACATATATAAACATCTTCAGCAGTCAAACTTCATATCATTTCCCTGATGATGGAGGCAAAGACAGTCTCCATAATGTCCACAACTGCCATGGCTTGTTGCCTAGGAAGATTTTATTGAATGAAGTATTTCTATTCATGACTTGAAACATGTGATGGCTCCAAGCCATGCAAAGTGTAAGCATATTTATATATGTATGCAAGTAGCCTTATAGACGTATAATTCTGTCTGATAAAAGTAGTTTGCAGTTAAGAAACATTTTGGTAAATAAAATGATTCACTTGAAATGGTAACATTTTTCATTGGTTAACTGGTGAAACTATGTTTCAGCGTGTTATTGGCGATTCTGATTTTGTCAACCGTACTTGTGATTCTTTTGTACAACTGATGAAAGGAGTACTGTATACTGATAGGTCCTATTTTCATTCTGTGATATCCTTCATAGTACATTTAACAGTCAAATGCTTCAAATTTTTCTGAAGGTTGTGCTTTATAAGTCTTTTTTCTCTCCCTCCATTTAAAATAATATGTTTATTTTCAATTCTGATAAATGCAACAATGTGTGGCTTATATTATTGTACCATTTGCTTCACATGTGTGAATTCTTTTTCCCACAGGCAGATATGTATGCACTGTTAATAAATCAGTGATAATTTATGCAAATAAATACTCAGAAATATAAAACATACTTTATTTCAGCTTGAAACTGAGGTACTGGATATGTATCGATGCCTTGTGCTGAATGCAGTAATTTAATAACTGTGCTGGCTAACATTAATTAAGGACTATCAGTTTTATGAATGCAGTGCAGGAAGTATACATGTAAGCTGTACAAACAATTCGCAGCATCTGGAACGAATATTCAGTAAAAAAGTAATAAGTGTCTCTTTATTATGTATATAAGTGTAATACAAATCTTGAGAATGCAGCAAAGAGTTCAACGGTATGCTAAGGTGACACATGGTATTCTGGATTACACATAAACCATGGTGCAGATATGATAAAGGCTAATTGTCTTGTCATTATACACACATCCTTTGTCCAATTTGTAACGTGTTTGAGAAAAAATGTTTGTTCATTAAAAAAGTAGCATTTTATAAGGCGAAAATATTTCTGAAGATGACATAGCTATGCAACATCTCACTTTATCAGTCATGCTAAATCTTAGTTTTATTTTGCAGTAGTACTTCATTACAATAACTTTAAATGTGACAGCTTATAGTATAATACATTTGTTTCTCTAAATGAATTATAGAGTCAATTTTTCTCTGTCATTATGGCTGAGTGTCATACTGGCATACAGCTATACTGTTATCCCCAGAGTTAGTCTGGCTGGCAGCCCTGTAATACAGGGATTTAAATTCCCTGTTCTTATATGAAAGAGATTTATCATTTGAAAAAAATTGTTAGGATGCTGGGGGATTATTACCATTCTGAGAATAACATGTTTTTGGCAAGATACAAATAATTTTAAGATTTGTGGCTCTCAAGGCAGTGAAAGTGTTGGTCTTATGGATTGTGCAAGACCATTGTTACCGCCCAGAAGACAACATTGACAAAATTATTTTGGTTGACACTGGGGTCTGTGTATAAATTACTCTGTAGCACTGATGCTTCCATAGCGCATCTTTCATCAAAATAATGCATTACTGCAAAGAATATTGCTTACTATTGGAACTTAAATTGAGTCTAATGCCAAAGTAATACTCTTAGCTCTTGCTGTCTATTCACTCACCACACCTTATGAAGTTTTGTGGGCATAATCTTGAGTAATCTCTATAACAAACTTATGTGGTGGATCATGTAGGTTGATTAGTTGACTTTAGATGTAAGAATATTTTTTGGCCAAAAGTGTAACATTCACTGGAAACAGATTAACTCTGAGCAAAGTTTGTGTGACTCTATTAACTAAATATTTATATTCTCACATGTACGCCTGGCTTTTAATAAGTTTTTCCTTACAGATCGGTAGAGTTATTTCAGACAATAAGAAAACACTTTACTTCATTTTTAACATAAATTGGTGGAAAAATATTTGTCACCGGGTCAATAAATATTACATATTCATAGTTTTCACCTGCCTCCTAATAGTGCATATTCTAATATTCCTGTTTTATATAAATATGGTTCCAATTCTTACAGAGGCAGAGTTTTTAAATATATATATATATAAATAAATTAATGGGTGGCCTTGCGACGGGCCAATCCCTCGTCCAAGGAGTCCTACCGAATGTCCATAGATCAAGCCAACGGAAAGTTGGGACCCGTAAAATGTATAAACATTGTTAAACCGGAAATAGAAGAAGAATTAATGGGTTAAACAGTGTTAAGTGAAAGCTATTATTGAAACTTACATTCTGAGTTGGCTATGCTCATCTTAATGGATGAATAGGATGTTACATTACTTGATCTGGGTTCTGAAATGTTACTGTTCTTGGAAAAGTGAACTTCAGTGTACTGTTGTCAATCTTAATATAAAACAGTGAATGCTGCTAATACATTTGTATGCTATTTTGTACTTGCACAGAAGGGAGAAATATTTCTTATAGAGATATGAATGCAGTACCTAGACTTTAATGTTATGCCTGATGATACATATGGAATTGATCTGAATAGTTTATTGCTGCTTATGTTTATTCTTCTTGAACACTGTATAAATATAGTTGAATTCTGGTATAAAAGTGGAAATATTTGTATGATCTTGCAATTCATCATGATGAAAAATTAAATTTGTAATCCTGGATGTAACCAGAATCAGGTTGGGTTAGAGGGTTCAAACCAGGAAGGTCTTAGAGCCAAAGAACTTCCTCTAAACATTCCTTGCAAGTATTTAATTTTCATACTTGTCATTATAGACATTTCTTACAAACAAGTTTTTAAGTTTTACGGTCAGCATATTCAACATGTTGGCAGTATCAATTCGAAACGGTTCTGGTAATGATATATTATGATTATTATTAATGAATTTCTGGATTTTCTCCATCTACTTTTAGAAATTGAACACATCATTTTGGAAAATGGATCTGTTTCAGTCCTCAGGTAAAAAGGATGGTCTGTTAGAAAACGCTAACCTCAATCATTGTTCTGGTAGACACTGATAACTTAAGGAAAGAAACAGATCCACTTTCCAGAATGTTTTGTTCTGTTTGGAATGCTAGACAATGGTTAAAGTCCAGAAACCTGGTAATCCTACTATCGGCAGTACTCAATTAAAACGTGCAGTTTGAGTCACAAGAACTCAGTGGAATGATGGGATACAGTGTGGATAGCTGGTCATCAGTTGCTGTCAAGGCAGGCACTGAATTTTTTTTTTTTCACTGCCTTGTCTAGATTCAATTCTAACACCCATCCAATGGGTGATATGAATTCTGTTACTGCTCCTCCATCTAGTACAGAGTATAAGAATGTGTAGAGCTTTACCTTCTTAACAAACCTTACTGTCATGGATAGAATAAAAACAATTGAAAAAATAATCTTATCATAGCATCTGAAGTTTAGGGATGATGTCAATGAAATATACAAAGAAATTTCCTCGTGTTTCAGAGCCAATCCAATTCTGAGTTACATTATGGTATTTATAAGTGTGTGTTATTTCATTATAGAATAGAAAGGCCAGTGGCAATGTACCACACTTAAACATGGTCTCTGTGTTCTTATCTGCTCCTATTTATGTATAAGATATGATACATTTTACATTTTAATTATTCCAGATGTTTGTTCATACACATCATGTAAATCATACAAACATTCCTTCTTCTAAAAGAAAACTGCTTATTTATTTCATGTGATTTACAGCACTTCACTATATCCCTGTGTTGCTAAATCTGAAGGTTTTTATTCAGAGATTTCAGTGTATCACCAAATGACCTTCATATGAGCTGTGTGTAGAGGTATAAGTGGTCTTTATGCCTTCCATCTTTTAGTTGGATTACAGCCAAATTACCATGGTCTAGCGGTTATAACGCTGGGCTTGTAATACTGGGGTCCCGGTTTTGAATCCCGGCGGTGCTCAGATTTACAACTTGTGTTGGGCAAGGCTGTGGTCCAGGCATCACAGAGTTTTAATCCGGGGTTTCCCCGGTTTATCCGTGTTATCCCAACAATTACTCCACTTTCATCATCATCTCGCAAAAAGGGGGTCACAGCAGGAGCATTAAATGTCACAGTCCCGATTGAACCCATGTACTAATGGGTCGTGAATCCTGCTAACCACCAATGCACACCATGCTGAATGGTGTGTACTGGATACGAAAAAAAAGCCAAATTTTGTTGAATAATAAAACAGTAGTCTTCGAACGAAAACCAGTGGTACAATGTAACTTGGCAAGTTGATTTAGTAGTTAGATTTCTATTTAATTTTGCTTAGAAATAAAAATTATGAATGCATAATAATTTTTTTTCTTGGAAGTTCCATTTGTTGGGAACTTATCAGTTATCGTCAGGAATGGTCATCTGTCTCCAGTGTAAGGATTTAAGGAGAGAGACATTGCTCTGCTGAAATCATTCGGCTTTCCATAGGAACAGAAATCTCTGAGTGTAGGAACCTTTATATTAACAGCTCATGTATAGAGGGATATTGTGAAAAATTTGCTGGATGTTTGTTTTCTTGTAACAATCCTTTGTACAATTTATAATGCATACTTTTTACATATATGGACAAATCAAAAAATGAACTTATAAAAGTTACTTTAAAGGGAAAAATTATTTTATCAGCAGTTTTTTTACAACGAATATAGCCTTAAATATAAATGGTCTGTTGGAATGCTATATACTGATGTACCCATGGTATGGGACCAAAATCAAAAATCTTTTAGATTTTTAAAAGTAGGATGAACTCCTGCAATGCATTTCAGTCTATATAACCTTACAAAAAGGCTGCAGATCTTGTATAGAAAGTTGTAAAAGTCTTTGTTGCAAAAGTGTGCATAAGTACATGTTTCTGTAAGCTTTAATGTTGCCAGGGGTGGAGTGTTAGTGTTAGCATGGCTAACACTTAGAATAGTAAAATTAAAAAGTCTTGTCTTCCTTTCATGGTTCAGATACACTGGAACAAAGCAAAACCAGATAGAATGCATCATTTGCCAGCTACAGCATACCAGGCATTGTTAGCCAGCTAGTTGAGGCTTACATTTACTGTAAGCTAATGATGCAATTTATCTGATCAGTTCTCCTGTGTTCCAGTATTTTGAGTACCAATGAACCATGAAAATAAGACAGAGGACTTTTTATTTTTTGTTTTTAGCTGGGCTAATGTGGTCAAAATGGCAAACATGAATGCTTCACCCCTGATCGATGCATAAAATTGTCAAACATAGTTTTATTAACAAGGATAATGAGGGGTGAAGAACAAATTCTTGAAAGAGAGAATTTGTTGGTGTTTATCTCATCCTGTATTACTTGATTATATAATGAGTTATTTTTAATTATGTTAGACTGATGCAAAAACTTTTGTCTGTCATCTGAATAGATGTACAAATTTTGTAAGTAAGAGTGAACTCTCTTTCATTCATTATAAGCAAACTCTATGACAATTGAATATAACATGGCTTAGAGAGTGCTGCTGTATTATATTATACTTGTAGGTTTAATCATTCATTGACAGAAATACACTACTTCTTTGTATAATATTAGGGTTTAAATTAATTTTAAATACCTCAGAATTAATCTGCAACATTAAAACTTTATACATTCTCAATAGAAGATCTGGAACCATGCAAACATTTACTGTTTCATATATTTTTAATAAATACAGCATCAAAGCCTCCTTGGCAAACTCTGGTATTTGAAGAGGAGTCTTTGAAATATGAGGCTTTTTTAAACCACAGCAGTATGAGATGATACTAATCACATTTCAACATTCTGAAGCTCTTCATTAAACAGTTACATATAATATTCCTTACAATAAGTTGAGGTTATTTTTTTACTTCAGCAGTAGACAGCATTATTACATGTTAGCAAATCCTTTGAATTATTTTCTCCAATTTGAAAACCTTCACCATTGTTGAACTTTTTTAAATTTCATTTAAGGTGAAAGATGGTTACAAAAATACTGAACTGGAGTTTTGGAACAGTGAATGTTCTGATACAGAATATTGTTAAATTTAGTTCATATTCTACCTGGTGTCCCTGGTTAGAGATCTGTTAACAACTTGTATGTATATATATGAGCAGATATTTTTGTATATAAGATTTGGGTTGAAAGAATTTTGGAGAATATTAAATGTTATTTACAGTTGTTTCTATTTCAATTATATTATTTTGAGGTTCAAATATTTGGCCTACTTTTTCTAATTTCAAGCTTAAACATAAGATACACTTTTATTTCCTCTGTTTTCCCACAAGTACACACAATTTAATTTCATTGGAACACATTTCCACTTGATTTAACTATAAACCAGCAGTACACAGGTAGCTAATTGACATTCATTTGAAACTTAGTGTATTAAAATTGGGACATTTGGGGCTTAAGTCAGATGGGTCACATAAAACATAAAAGAAATCTGCATGCATTTCGCAGGTTTTCAGTTTGACATGCCTGGTATAGTCAGCATATTTGTACCATTTTATTTCTGTATTCAGTATTTTGTTTGTTATTTAAGATTAAGCTATTTTTGCTGCTGAACAATATCTGTTATGAGTAAGAAGTGTATTCTCAATTTTTGTACGGTTCATGGATAGTTTGTGAATATTAATGAATGCTTAACATTTTTTTCCAGATTCTTTTCTGCTGTTGACATACAAGATGGCTACTGTATGTGGTACTATCATTTGCGCTTGTCTGAATTATTATTAACACCATTTTTAATTCATTGATAATACAATGTAAAATAGAGTTGAGCTGATCACTGAAACTAGTGGAAGTGAGTATGAGGTTGTGAATGTCTGGAGGCAAAACTGTTCAGTGTAACTCTACATGTCCAGTTTTGAAAATGTTAGTTTTCCTTAACAGAGCTTTCTATTGCATGTTAAAGGAGTTTCTAAATTTGATGATTAATTTATATGCCAAATATGATCTTATATTTATATGAGACTGAGGAGTACTGTAGTGGTGAGTAAATTATTCATTTAATGAAATATATTAAATGAGAAACAGTATGGAATAAAAATGCATGTTCAGTTTTAAGGTAACATATTCAGTTTATATATTTCTGTTTGAGGAATGAATGTTGCTTTGTATTTGAGGGGTCCCAGGTTAAAACACTAGCCTGGTGACTGGCTATCATGACAGGTTTTTTATACTTTCCTCAATAATCCAGGCAAATGTTAGGATAGTACCACAAATCATACCACCCTTCCACATCCTTTCCAATTCATTAGTCACTAACTGTGCTATCAGTCAATGCTCTGAGCTATTGAAAGTCATTAAATCAAATAAATAAATTGTGTTGTTCTGTAATGTACAAATTTGTTTAATGTTGATGACATTTAATTGCATGTAAGGAAATTATTTCAGTGACTTTGTTGGTTAACTCAAGGGGTAAACAGTTTTTTGGGTCTTAAAGGGAAAACAAATTTTATTCTTGACACAGGGAAGATTTCTCATTATATCCTACAAAGTAAAGCTACCAACATTATAGTTTGCTTGATAATACAAAATAATTGAAATCTGCATGATGCTGAAAATTCAATGTGTGTTCAAGCTAATGGCTACATTTTGTAATGCAGGGATCTTAACTAACAATTCTTTAGCAAAATTAATTTTGGTCCGTATTGGACCAATATAAACTGTGTTTATATGAATTTGTCATCCCATAGCCCTATTAACAAAACATAACCTAAGACCTTTATTATTCAAACAAACAGTGCATATTTAATTAAATATGAGGAAAAATAACTTACACCCGTCTGCAGTGTAATAGCTGTCAGCAGTAGAATAACGCTGTGCAGTGTGTTCTAGGAGCTTTATATTAAGTCAGTTATCTGAATTTAGATGACCACAATTTATTCTAATGAAGACAATTTTAATATTTTAACCCATAAAAATGTATAACAGTATTCTAACATGTTTAATTCAGTAGTATATGAGGTTCCACAATCCCCTTGTGTCGGAGATGCACACAGTTCCAAAGTAAGGCCGAAATCAGTGTTTAGATGAAGTTACCACAAACCTGTTTGTTTTTAAAATGTATGTATAAAAACAATGCGAACTTGACTTTTTCGATCCTTTAATAGAATAAAACACGTTCTAATTTGTCAATAAAGCTGAGCAAAGATATTAATGAAATAGCATATTCATTGAGATCTCATGTGTCTTTTAAATTAAGCGTCTTTCAACCTATCACTTATATTCATAAACTGTTGGTATTCAAAACGCAATACAATACTGCCAACGTGGCAACCTGTTAAAAAGGAACAACCTACATTATGGCCTTACACCAACGGACCATGTTGAAAGTTTCTGTGCTCTGTAGTGGCAAACTTTATACTCCAGAATTGCAGTGGAGTCTCCTACAGTCTTTGAAGTGTAAGTAGGTACTCTGTGACAAAGGAAGGAACGTGTGTGGGCAGGAGCACGTGTGTCTGTTTTAGGAAGACGTTGCAGAAATGTCTGATAGTGAATCAAATATTGAAGATGTAGAAAGCGACTCTGATCTGGAGGTAAAATAGAAAATTAATTTTTTTGTGATGAGGTCTGTATAGATTGTGTTATGTAAATTATATTTGCCTAGAAAGCCTGCATTACAGGCGCATAGGTTGTAGAACGTCGAATGAGGCAGTTGAGAAGGATACTAATGGGATATATGTAATCAGCTTTTGAGTGTATAGCCGCAGAAAATCACGATAGATTTTTTTAGGTTAATGTCTAAGTAAAGATTTTAAACTCATGCCTGTTGAATACAAATATGTGGTAAACTTCTACCAGACTACACTGTTCAAGAACCCAGAAAACAGCTATCTTCAGACTCACCGCTGTGAAAACCTCAAATCCTACAAATATGTGATAATCTGTAATATTTAGAATCGGAGTTCACACAGTTTACACAAAACTAAGATGCTGTTTGAGCAAGGAGTAAAATCACCTTCACCTCATACATGAGTAAAAACATGTTTTCCAGGCAACTCAGATGTTGTTTACGGTTGTTATATCTACGCTACATTCTCACTTTGAGGGAGGAACATAGATTTAGGATCTTTGAGAATAGTGTTGAGGAGGATATTTGGAGAAAATTGCATAAGATGAGCTTTACGGCCTGTACTCCCCACTTGATGTTGTTAGGGTGGTTAAATCAAGGAGGATGAGGTGGTCGGAACATGCTGTATCCATGGTGGAGGGGAGAGGTGTTTATAAGACCTGAAGGGAGGTGACCGCTGGGAAGGTCCAGGTGTAGGTGGGAGGAAAACATTAAGATGGACCTTAGGGAGGCAGGAATTGATGGAGTGAACTGGATGCTGCTCGGGAATTGATCAGAACTGCTGTCACTTACTGCTGTGCACCTGTACATTTACTCTTGTCCTATATAGCAGATTGAATGGTTCAATTCATTGGTTCATTTAACTTTGTAGATTTGTTTTTGTTACTTATAGTTCAGTTGAATGAGTTCTTCACCAAGAATAAATACTGCAGCTGGTGTAGAAAAAGTGCCACTACCTAAATATTGGTTAACTTGGAGTGAGATTTGAGGTTCTTACAGTGATGAAGATATAGGTCCATATAGTGTTACTGCCTGTCAAGTTGGTATGAGTTTAGGTTTTGATTGTTACAGTATTGACAGTCACAAAGAACCATTTCTGTTTGATTTCAAGGCCAAGAACCAACCAGCTTTTGACAATTTTGTGTGCATTTAACACACTGTATAACTAGTAAGGTCATACATGGCAAAAGATATAGAGAAGCCACGACTAAAAGTCGTGTTCTCATCTTTATTTTTATACAGTGTGTTGACAGCATGAGGGAACAAACTAAGGACTATAATATTAAATGGATCTGGCACTTTGATGATGAAGGTTATTTCGAATAATATTGTTACATTTTGAGAATGATTAAAAAGTTCTGTGAAGTACATTTATTTTTTTACAGTTGCAAGAAGCATTTGCAAAGGGACTAGTGAAACCAGGGTTGAATATAGTGTCCACTGAGCAGAGGAAACACTATAAAAATGATGTGGTAAGTAAGGAATGCTAATCATCACTTGGTGACTGGAAAAATTGAGATCTACAGCTGTTATAGAAGTATGGAACAGTTTATTAATGAGAATATCATGTATTATATCAAGGGGTGGGTGCTGTGATATTATTTGAATGTACACGTACTACAAAGAACGATAAATCTTATGATGTAAGGGATAGTTTTTGTGAGGAATGACAACAAGTATTCAGTTTCATATTCTGTATGAAGAGTTTGTTAGAAGGCTTGAATAGTGTTAAAAGGAGGGTGAACATTTTCAGACATTTAGGAGGGTTTGTACATAATTATTGTGAAATACAGAAAGCATCCATCTTTTATCCTTTTTTTGAATCGACTATACTAAAGTAATGAAATTGCCTAAAACACCCAATTTTTTTTATACCTCTTTGTACTTCTACCACTTGGGTAACACATGAAAGTTAGTGAACTGCAACTTCCATTATCAGATTTAAAAAACGAAGGGCTGTGTTATCACAAATATTTTATGTTATTTACTACTGGGGCATTGCATGTGGAATCTTAGCAACTACAGGAGGACAAATCTGATATTGTGTATAGTTTAGTGGGACAGTTATGAATCACAATGGAAAATATGTGCGTGCATAAGCACATGCCTCATTATGAGTGGTCCTTATATATATATATATATATATATGCGAAAGTTGTCCTATGAAGCTTATATCACTACATACCTAATTCATGTTGTTTTCCTGGTTTATAGGCTGAACTTAAAAGGAAGTTGTCAGACATAAAATTGAAGCTTGACTGGATTGAATGTTTGGATCTGGTAAATGGTCAGGCACCCCTTGCACCCGAACTTGCGCTGAAGGTAAGCCATATTAATTTTGAACTTGAGAATTATATCCTATGATGTGTCGTACCATAGTACGATGTGCAGTCATTGCCGGTAGGAAATTTATATTGTTGTATATTATAAAAGTTACAGTATTTGACATGGGGAACTGAATGCATGTTGCAATTAGAATGCCTGTAACTGTGACAGTTTTACTCAAAATCCAACTTAATTTCACTTGAACTTTCAATTTTAATGCAGTTACACACTGTCAGAGATATTTATCATATTTTGCTTCTAAGCTCCCATTTATTTATATGAATTTCAAAACATCGTATGTTGTTTACAGTCTTTTGAAGTGTACTAGATGTGAGAATACTAGACAGCAGTGTTATGTTTAGTTAACACAGGCTAAAATTAGATTAAATTTGTATTACATAATTTGCCCAAATGAAACTAAATATTCAGTATGAGAAGTAAAGCCTGTAAGACTGAACACTATTCTTATTATAGTTCTTCATGCTGTAACATTTTAGAAAGCCCAGGTCCCGTTATTTGTTTGTGTTGCCCCTTACTAGGTATTCTTTACTCGGTGTGCACAAAATAAATACACAACTGTGTCTGTCTGGCTGCCCATCTGATTAAAATTGAAAACCACTGGATGGATTTTTATTAAATTTTATATTGACATTATGCCATTGGAGGCTACACTAAATCTGAGTTTACTATAAAGATATGTGTTACCTTTCAGATAGTTTTGATTTCAAGTCATTGTTAATTTTATAAAAGTTCAGTTATTAATACCACAGTAATTTTCATATTATTTTGTTCAATCTTACGTGGTTTGAACAGTGGAACAATGTACCTTTGTGCCATAACACAATTTTCACGTTATAGGTCTACACTTATAAAACCTGTGTCATTAATTTTTTTCAGTTGTTTTGCCTTTATGCTTAAATAATGTACTTTAATATATAATAGTGTAATGTACATTTATATTGGTGTTCCTCAGTGACACAAAATGTTTCCCTTGCATTGGTTATTTCCCAAATCATATAACTGGCCATGTAAGAAGGTTGCAAGAGCCACATGTGGTATGCAGGCTACAGGTTGCTGGCCCCTGCTGTGGTGTAAACTTTATCCATGTCCAATACAGAGGGAATTTTGTATAACACTTAGTCACACATGAATACTGCAAGGCAGTTTAATACAGTTACTCTTATCACTGCTGCTGACTTACAATTGATGGATGTTGTGTATAGTGGAAAGGCCATTCCATGTCTGGTGCCATATATCCTCCATGTAGAATTCTTGCTAACACCAAAATAAAACTGTAATTTCTAGTTAAGTCCTGCGCCGTCTGAGGCATCATGCTTCGGACCGGCAATACGGAATGCGCGCTGGTTCGAGTCTCGGGAGAGAAGACATTTTCTCATGAGCTTTCGACTGGTGTATGGGACCGTTGCCAACCCAGCATCGTGAGGAAATTGGGGAGCTACAATGAGTAGCGTAATCTGGTCAGGAAATTAGCAATGGCTGGGGGTTCGTCATGCTGACCACACGTCACCCTATATGTGGTTGGATGATTGTTCACCTCTGCGTAGGCATGTGAACGTGAGGCCAGCAGTCATGCTAGTCGGCTTTGGCTCTCTGGAGCTGTTACGTCACGGATTTAATTTTATATTTAATTTCTAGTTAAAGATGTTATCCTGTAGTGTGGTTTTGTCTAGGTCAATACTGAGGCATCTGAGACTATTGTTACACTTTATAAGGTAGCAATTTGATGGGGAAATACAGCTTTGAGTTGAGTACAAGTGTTTGTTTCTTGTCCTTATATACTTATTTCATGTGTTCACAAGTTACAAGAAGAAGAGCTGCGGCATGAAGCGAAGTTTATGAAAGTTAAAGGAAAGGGTCAGAAGTTGCAGAGTGTCAAAACAGACGATCTAGCTCTAAATGATTTCCGTCGGGAAACGATGTTCCATCGCCAAGCACAGGCAGCTGTTCTCATTGCTATTCCCAAACTTAAAGAACAGGGTGTGAAGACTAAACGCCCAGATGATTACTTTGCTGAAATGGCAAAGTCAGATCAACACATGCAGAAGGTGAGTGAATATATTTTTATATCACCAGCAGTGTTTTAAAGGTTAATTTCAGTTGTATATGAAAGAAAGTGATGCATTGTGCATGTTTATTTGTTATGAAAACAAAATATCATTCTAATAGTCTGTTTCTTTTAGGTACGAGATGTTATGATGAAGAAACAGCATGCACAAGAACGCAGTGAACGTGTACGTCAACTGCGTCAGCTCCGTAAGGTTGGAAAGCAGGTTCAGAAAGAGGCTAAGGTCCGCCAAGCTAGTGAAAAAAGGCAACTGTTGGAAGAAGTGAAGAAGTACAGAAAAGGACTGCGTACAGATCTGGACTTCTTGGAGGAGAAAAAGAAAAAGCAGAAACCATCAGCTTCTCAAGGAAATAGGAAGGGGCCTGTAAATAAAAAGTAAAGATAATTTATATTTTTAGTAATGTCTGTTCTGGAGTGTTCTGTCAAATACTTTGTGTGCTAAAAGTCATGCAACCCAAGGTTGAATGTTATATTTACTATATACCAGTATTAAGCTATACTTGCATATTAAGGTTGTAATTACATAATTACAACATGTTTAAAATGTTCTCCAAACTGTTGATGATATAACTCAACCCATTTCAGTATGTTCCTAGAAACTTTATGAATAATGATACCATCGATTTTTTTCCAGTCTTCGTCCCATTTTTGGTTTTTAGTTGCTCTGATATTTGTGGATTGTTCTTGTAGACCAACTCCATTAAAATGGTGTTGAACAGTAAACGCACGCTGCACTGTTGAAAGTGATATAATGTTTGTTGCACAAAGAATTGGCTAAGAAGAAACTGCACCAACCACCGAGTTATTGGGGTCACAGGAGTCCAGTATTACTATTGGGCATGGAAATTGAAGTTTTCCAATCACATTTACAAAATATTTGTTTTTGAAATTTTGGTTTGTGTGAGTTGGGATACTGTGTATTAAGAATTACATTTAAGTAGAATGAACAGACCGCTACTTCTGTTATTGGTTAATATTTTAGCTACATGTTCACCATTATCAGTTCAGTATATACTACATGATTCTTAATTATGCCAAACAATGCCTTTAGACATTTCTGAGTTATTACATATTATATCATAAGTTACTAACAGTCACTTTTGGTTTTTGTCATCTGGTTAAAACACTATAAAAGCTGTGATTCACATTCACAATTACAACATTTAAAAATTAAATAAAACATATGACATTCCACATTTACATTTTTCTGTTTTTGTTCAGGTTGCACCACTGCTTCAAAGTCTTCTGTGTAAACTGTTATACAGATGTATTCATGTACCCATTTTAGGTGTCTAGATATCACTCTTGTAACAATACTAGGTGACCTAGGTGGCATTTCAAAGTTTATTATTATATAATATTCTAAATAGCCAACTTAAATATTGTTACATCCACATATTCTCCTGAGCACTTTCATTTCAAGCCTTTGTAATTTGTTTTTCTCTAATAAGAAACCACATTTCATGCCCCTATGAGTACAAATAGAAAAAATATTTGTAATATCCTGGTGTTCAGTGTTTTGTAAAGTGAGTGAGATGGGGAACTGAAAAACAAGAATCATTTTTAGATTCTGTTCTTGTCTGAGTTTCTTCAAGAACCTGATTATTATGTGTTACTTTTGAGTCTAGATACTTAATGTTTCAAAACAGTCACATTTACCTGTAACATAAATATTTGTTCCATGTCACGTTCATATAATTTGTTTCATTATTTGTCATGGTTTATATACGTAATATTTGTATGAAATGTTACAGGGTTCAAGGAAAACGTCGATATAAAGACCAAAAGTTTGGGTATGGTGGAAAGAAAAAGGGAATGAAGAGAAATACAAAGAACAGTAGTTCAGACGTTTCCGAGTTCAAACGGCCAAGCAAACTAAAACGTCCCGGAGCTGCACAAAAGCATCAACGACCAGGGAAAAACAGACGCTTAAAAATGAAAGCTGGAAAGAAGTAATTTTTTCAGTTACAATCATCTAAATGAAGGTACTATCACACTGTTCACTTGAAGAAGAACTCTGTAGTTAGAATAGCCAGTGCTGTCAATCATCTGAATTTTAAAACCCTTCTGTTCCTTCCGTCCTTTATCTGGTTATTGCTGGGAGGACAGTATACTGCATAAAGTAATTTTTTCCCACTGCTTTGTTCTGGCTAGGCAGGCATATACAGTTTAGTAGTACATAATGTAATTTAGTTGGTAATTACAAGCCTTATAATGTGACACCGCAGCAGTAAATAAGTGAATGGATTCAGGTGGCTATCTTCTGGGTTGCACCATGTAGTCTGGTAAAAGTACAGACATTTCAGACATGCTTAGCGCCTCCATCACGTGATGAGATTTTCCTGATGATAGAGGCTGCCAGCACTTCTGAAATTTCGGTGAACTTTACCAGACTACATGGCGCGACAGTCTACATACTCACCACCACAGGAACCAATTTAATGTTGAATATAAATAAGTCACTGTTTCTTGCAGTGTGGTAATGATTTTGTGTCATTTAAGAGATTATCCTTATTATGGCATTTATCATAATCTGATTGCAGTTGTGTTCAAGAATTGCATTATTTCTGAAGCCACTTTCTGGTATAATCAAAGTTCAGTCGTCGTTTTTGTTGTAGGCTACAACACCTTGTGAATAAAGTTTTATGTTTATCACATTAATTAATTTTAACCCCACATTCCTAGTCCATTCACCAAAATTACCATCACCTCACCCGATGACAATGATACCTGTATACAAGTCTGCAATGAAATTGCATCCAGTCAGTAGTAATTGGAGATACAGTTGAAAGCTTTCTTAACCATTACCTCCAAGTACGACATGCGTTTGTGTTGCCTCGAGCCCTGTCTCACTCCCGGGACCTACTGTACAAGTTAAATCTGCTGTCTGTGGCTGACACCAGTCACGCTATTTACCAAGACAAGGCCGTGGATCCACGTTAAGATTGAGTTCATGCAGTACATAAAACATTGACCTCACAGCACATGCTTTCTTTATGCTTGCCACTTGGAGCATAGTACCTAAAAGACGCTAATGTGAACCAGATAGTCTAGGCTGTTATTGTTTTGTTCTGTTCAGACTCAATCTATCAAGCTAGTCAGAAACTGTGCCGTAGTTTTAGCTGATCATATCACAAAGCTGTCATCATCTGGAAATGACCGCCCTCCAAAAGTGAAGGTTCATAGCCAAATTGCCCTCACAGTACAATAAACAATTTTCATGTATTCAGCACTTGACACATCACTGACTTGTATAAATGTAAGCAGCTGCTGATTTACTCAGAGAATATTGGCTCTAGCCTAGATATTGGCACACGAATTCCTTACTGGGGTAACTCGCCATCAACGTCATTTAGCTACTGTAATTTTATACATTTATTACATTCTTTAAATTTTCCAAAATTATTAAAGGGGACCGTTTTAGCACAACGCTGTGCAAGCCGAGCTATCCACATTCTTCATGGGTCTGTTTAAGATGGTCTAAAGCAGGGGTCGTCAACATTTTTATACCTACCGCCCACGTTTGTATCTTTGTTGATGGTAAAATTTCCTTACCGCCCACCGGTGCCGCACGTACTGCCCACCACCATGAAAGAGGTACAGATCGAAGACTGAGTGATGGCCGGTGGTAAGCCCCCGTCCTCGTTATGCGCATTAAACTTGTGCCTTTGGCTACGGAGCTCATTCGTTGCTCCCTCGTCCACGAGTATACTTCGAGAAGTGTCCGGTGAATTATTATCTATATTCAAAGTTTAGAGACGGAATTCAAAAGTAAATTGCAAAAGCATATTTTAAAAAGTCAAACTCGCGAAGTTGTTAGCAATGTATTTGATATATGGAGGAAGAACAAAATTTGTAACAACGGACAAAAACCGCCATCACCCACGATGAAAGCTTGAATCGCCCACTAGTGGGCGGTAGGGACCAGGTTGACGACCCCTGGTCTAAAGTGTTTATGTTCCTCCGGCTCTTGAATATGTGCTGCCACATAGTTAGCATCGTGCTTTTTTTTTTCCAGTTGTTAAATTTTCCAAATATTGCCTGATGGCTGGAGGTCTTTTCAACATCTTGAAGATGGAAGAATTACTACTGTATATAACATATTGAAATATCTTGTACTACCCACTTCAGCTGTCCACCAGTAGCCCATCCTTGCAAGGAGGAACAACGGTAAGGTAAGATATGATTTTATGCATTGTAATCACACATCACTTAAATGTAGAAGGCATATTGAAGTTTTAATATTAACAATTAACCATCAGGTAGGTAATTTATGCCATTGTATGATGTTTTAATGTTGATTGACTTAGGTGGGACAGCATGAATGTCTTGCTGTCAGGTTCCGTGTGATAGCAACGATTTTGCAGCAGACATTTAATTGTTCGTTCTGAAAACTTTTTAGGAATTTTATCTTTGCTCTTCGTATTCTGCCTGCGTCTATCTTGGTCTGCTGATTTTCTGCTGTGTTAAAATATGCAAGTTACTTGTTTTGGGTAATATTTTTATCGGTCCGGAAACATTGACTCCGTGAATTATTTCTATAAGTTTGTCTTGAATTTTACAATTTATGAAATTATTTCCAAAATCAAGTGTTTATTTTACATTTTTAATTTCTTGCATCTCTCTTTTTGGTCGGTTTCCATGACTGTATTCGGCAAAATATTTCTGACGTAAGATTCTGAGAACTGCTGAATGGATTATTATGAAATTTAATGTTTTTATCACCACATTCCAGTTTTGGTTAAAATTAGGCAACAGAAATTAACACTTCATATAAATATCCACACGCAGGTCTTTACATCTCATTTAACTCACTAAATATTTATCAGAGTGAAAAATGTTTGGGACAGTAGACATAGAGAAATGTAAAACATTTTGTACTCAATGCACTTTTCATAAGCCTTACAGGTTTGGAGATAGTTAAAATGGATTTCTATCGTAAGTGTCTCATAACTTGGGGAACTATTGGACTGATTTTGATGACATTTTGTGTAGAAGGTTCTTGATAATCTGTCCCTACTGCTTTTTACTATTTATGTATAAGAACGTGAAGTAGCATTCACGAGTTAAAAGTCTAGAGCAGGGGTCGTCAACCTTTTTATACCTACCGCCCACTTTTATATCTTTGAGGAACAGAAAATTTACCAGAATTACGTTACGCATCAAGATCCTACTGAAACTATTGGCATCATGTTGAATCATAATGAAAAGGATTATGTGACAAAATAAGCTTCGGAAGCATTTCTGTCCCAGTATATATTTTTGTCAATGTTATATTTTCATGCCTGAATTTAAGGAGCTGGTAGCCTCCCTAACATTTCATGTGCGTTCAGTCCAATTCTCTTGCTCTGTACTCTTGCATATCTAGAAATAATTAAAACTGACAGAAGCTTTGTAGAAAGTATATGGAAAGTCATCGAATCAAATTGCTGCTTAAAAATACTTCAGTCACTTGCACTGTTAATGCTTTTTGTATGATTTACTCAATCAGGAAATGTATGAAACTTGCAGACCATCAGGATAAATGACATTCACAGTTGTTATAAAAAATTTTATTAGGGTTTATTTTCAGTTAATAACCCTAATATATATATATTAATGTAATACTAGTAATTAAACTATTCTAAAGCAAAAAAAGGAATTGCAATTTTTGTATTAATAATGAATTAACTCATATAGATAACAGCTTTGTGTATTCAGTAGAGAATTAGTTTCTGGTCATCCCCCTGCCCCACCCCAATAAATCAAATACTTTATTTTAAAATGGTATATCGAAACATGAAATATCATTTTCAGAATTAATTTTGACTGTTCTATAAATATCTCATTTTAATATTTTTACATTAGTTTTTTGAGCATTCATGAACATTATAAAATAGTAGGAATAGAGGCTTTATCGAGCTGTTATTTACACTTGAAACAAATGATCCCCTTCCTTTGCCCCTCTAGTCTATTCCGTAACCCAACTAAAAAAAAAAGCACTGGGGTTAATAAATTACTATTTACTCACTGTGTGTAAACAGCCAGCAGCAAGGGACAAAATTAATAAAAGGTCATTTTAGTGGTTTTCTCTGTACCCTCTCCTCACTAACAGCCTTTCTCATACACATTTCCTGTCCCAGTCTCTCTCCTGCTGTCTCTTTCAGTCATCCCATTTACCTTTCCTGTTTTGTATCAACTTCATGTGTAAATTATTCCGCTTGAAAAGCTTGTAAGAAAGTTTGAATTCGGTACTTCACAACACTGGAGTCATCTAAAAGGATCAGTCGCATCAGAGGCGTGTATATAAAACAAGGAAGAACGTTCATTTTATTGAATTTTTAACACTTTATAGTTTAATTTCATATTATGGTTTAAATTGGTTTAAATTGTAATTATTTATATAATATAGAACAAAACAATGAACAAGCAGATTTTGTACCAAAAGAAGGTCCCGCAATGTGATAGCTTATTCTCATTTGTCAAAACTGGTCTGCAAAGGGCAGTCCAGCGACCTGCTGGTATACTGTTGATTGAACATTTTACCAGTTGATTTATCTGAATTTTCTAGTTACTAGTTTTAAAAAAAAATTACAACTAAAGGTTGGACAAAAAGATTTGCGTGAACTTGAATGTGAAATTACAAGGGCAGTCAGAACTACGTTCGAAAGCGCGAGTTACGAGTTGAGCTGAAATACAAAAGTTCTTGTGTTCGTGGAATCACATTTCGTGTTTTGGTTTCAAGCTTATTGTTAATCTGAAGATTTCTGTCTTCTGGGTTGTTGCGCTATGTAGTCTGGTCGATGTTAACCAACGTTTCATATTCATCGCCCTGATAACGGAGGCAGTATGACCTCTGAAACGTTAGTAAACATCGATCAGTGTACACAGCACAACAACCCAGAAGACAGAAATTTTCATACTCACCGCTGTGAAAACTTCAAATCTTACGTATTGTTAATCTGTTTTTGCGTGGATTAGCTTGACGTCCGTTTATGGATCGCTGTGTCAGACGTTTTGATTATAAGATGAACAGTTTTTTTAAAGGTTAGGATTATTTGGTTTTAATAAGAAAAAAGCTGCATTGAATCTGTGTGGAGTTACTTTGTGAACATGCTTCTCAGAAGTGTATGGATCGGGGGACACGACCGACTGACTGTTGCTTTCGGTCTCCTTGTTGAGGTACATCTTCACGCACTTTCATTCCCGTCTAATCATTTATCATCAGTGTTTTCTAAGTACTGCCACATTTAGTTTCTGTTTGGATTGAAACACGTAGTATGACCTCCCTTTTGCAGGTAAATTGTTTACATTAGTTGGCTCTTACTGCCAAATGAGAAGTAGCAATTATCTAATTGCTATACAAACAAAGTTAGAATATTTTAGGTTATGTTCTGACATTCACTTTGATTTCCTCGTAGAAGACTGAATATGTACTTTAGAGAGTGGTTTTGAATAGGACAACAGTTTCTTTTGATGAACAAGAGAAACCAAAATGAAATGAGATTTAGAGTCATCAGCCATCCTTTTTACTCTCTGAAGTTCGGTTTTGGCTAAATTGATTTCTTAGTCAATAATGAGAACGTGTGTGATTATATATAATCATAATTTTTTTTATTCTCGTGGGTAACCTGCAAATGGATGTGAAACATTATCTTATGCTCTGAGGTAATAATAGTGTTTGATAAGAAATTGCTCAGGTGAATATTTGGACTGAAGTGGCATGAAATAAGAGGGTAGTTCAGAATATTACACTGTGAGGAGCATCAAAATGTATGTTAGGTTTTTTAAAAATTGAAGTTATTTATTTTGCGTCATTACAATAATATTGTGTAGGAGGTTACGGGGAGCTGGGATTTATGCAATCAGTAATGTGTACAGTATTTTGGAGGGAAAATCTTTCGGAAAACAGCCATTTAGAAGACCAAGAAGGAAGTAGTAGATCAACTTTTAAACGGATCTTAGGAGAGTATGTGGTGATGTTGGGCGGTGCGGCAGGTTGGTAGGTTTGTATGTTGAGTGTGTTTCAAAACATTATTAATATGATCAAAACAGAATGTTCCAAATAATTGCATCTGTTCCCGTTGGACGGAAAGGCTAAGGTTAGAAATGTTGCTACGAAGAGTCAGTAGTTCGGAACTCGAATGGACATCTGTATTTGTCTGAAAACCTTTTGGTTTGAAGTACATAAGTTCGTTTGCGATTTCTCGTGTTTAATACGGCATTGAGTCATAAGAATATTTTAATTTATATAATATTCTCGTGTGAGGAATTGTATTACTTTTAATGACAACTAATGAATTTGAAAATTCGGTGTAGATTTAGTTGTGATTGAAGCAGCAGTTATAGAAATTTTTTCGTTAGGTATGCATGAATGCTCAAATGGTTTTCAACTTATCGAATACATGTTTCATGTTGTTTGATTGTTCCGATTATGACAATCCAGTGAAGTGGCATTGTGTTTTCTCTCAAAACCGGAAATTTATACGTTTTGTTCTCTTTAAAATCAACATTAAGGTCGTATTCTGAGTTATGACACCTTGTAGGTGATTATCAACGTTTCGGAGAAACATATTGCCTCCATCTTCAAGGTTCCTCCGAAATGGTATAACCACCAGCAAAACTACACAGCGGCTCAATCCAGAAGGCCGTGAAAACCTAAGATGTGTTAAAACATCGGCCTGTATTTCGGTCCTAAATGTAACACAAAGAGATGAAGTAGCCTGTGGGGATTCATCTGGCTACCACATTAAACGCATAAAGCAGTAGTCAAACCAATACGGGTATGCGGTAGCAGTGGCGGTACGTGGAAGCTATGCCTTAAGGGTTAAAATGACATTAGTGCTCGCATGATGTGGCATACCGACACGGGTTGGCGGTATTGTCGCGGTAGTTTCAGAACCGCAGCGTGGACATTCTCTCGCATTCGCACAGAACCACGTATCTCAAAAGTGTGATGAAGATGGATGTCTTCTGGGTTTTAGCGACGTGTAGTCTGGTAGAAATTCACCGACGTTTCAGAGGATGTACTCTTAGACAAACAACTAGCCTGAAAATCCCCGTTGCTATAGTACCCAAAGAATAACTTTTCGTGACTTCACATCTAAACTAATTCCAAGGGGCAGAGTCGTTCAGAAGGTAATGGTCGCTTAGCTAGCCAAGAAATACCACACCATTATGGAACCCCAAGTTTCATTACCGTGTTCGTAAGTTCGCGCCACAGGTTTATATCCAGAGCCACATGAATCAAGTCCCACAATTTCCCACCGTATTTCCTTTAGATTCATTTTAATATTATTCTTCCAGGGACATAGCTATTTTCCATCATTGTGTAGTACTTGTACAGTCGACATAAATGTTACTGCAACCACTAACAGCAACAATAATAATACGTTAACAGTAATACCAACAGAAACAGTTGAGTGTTGGCACCCTGCTTCTTATTTGGGAGGTCCCAGCTTCAAATCTTGGTGCAGAGATCGTGTATTTTGGCTGAGGTTTGTGTAGTTTTTCTCAGTTCTTCCAGGCAAATGTGGGGTGGTAGGCTTGCCTTAAATTGGGCCACGGTCGCATATTTCAGTATCCATTCTAATTTATTATTAAAGAATCTTCCTAACAGTCGACTCTATGTAGTCTGAGATACTGACAGGGTCTCTGAATATATATATAAATAATAATAATAATAATGTGGACTTACCGTCTTCTCATTTGAAGATGACTGGAGCATTTGACTGTACTATAGCCCCAATTTACAAGATGACATCCTGTCTGTTTGGTAACTTGGTAATTAATTACCTTCATTATACAGAATGAAATAAGTAGAACCAGTTGGCATTTAACTGTCTTGTTTGCAGCGAAGTTTCGTGTCAAAGCAAATATTTTGTTTGCGTGTCTGTTTAATACCGAATATTGAAAGAATATAGGTCAGACTAATGGTATGAGTATCGTGTTAAGTTAGTGTTTTAACGTACGATTCTAAACGAAAAGGATTTTATTTTTAGATATTTTAATGGTGCTGGAAGGCCATGCTGTAAACCCACAGGGCATGAAAAGACATAGTATTAATTTTGACCATGGGAAACTCTGTCTATGAATGCAGGTGGCTTCATTAGTGAAATGAAATAATGGACGTATGCCTGAAAGCAATTCATTATTTGATGCCAGCTCATGTACAAACATCACAAATGACCCCACACGGTTTGAAGTTTTGCATTAGATTTTGATATGGGCTCCAGTGTGAATACTGTAACGTTTTAGCATTAACCACCGCTTTTAATTTTTGTAATAAACAGAGTAAAACTCTTTTAAACATTACATCTCGTCCGGATCAAAGCATTTTATGCGTAGTATGTTAATGTGCATCATGACTATGTGATACAGAATTGTGAAGGTCGTGACGAAAGCTGTATGCTTCCCGTAAAAGGGATTTTAAAACTTATTTGTAGAATATGATGTTATTTATACGCAGTTTTGTTCTCTACCGTCTAAATAGTTTGCGATCTCTATTAGGTATGAACCGATACCCTCACAGCAAAAACATGTATCGTGCCAGCGTACAATCGATAACTCCCTAACACATATGACATCACTCGTCTGCTCACCTTTGAATCGTCTTACCCATTTGTAAGCTTTCCTCTAGCTCATACAGTTAACGTCATGCTAGGCCTAGTCTGTAGTTACTTCGTAAATGTAGCTGTTGTTCAAGCTCCCTGAGTGCAGAAATGGAATCATAGATCGTTATTCTTCCATCGGCGTAGCGGCCATGGTAAACGAATCAAGAGTTAAAAGCTTAAAAGTTACTGAAGATTGGTTTATTTTATTATTTAGTGTTCTGTCTGACGACAGGTCCATATGAACAGGATCCTTCCATCCTTTTCTCGGACTGCGACCTGTTCATATACGTTCTTGGCAGATGATCCAGAAGTGGTTTGCCATTGCCTTCTTCTGTGTGTGAATGGAGTAATTGTTGGGATGCCACGGAGAAACCGGGCAAGCCCCCGGAGGAAAACTCCGTGTTGCCTAGACCACGGCCTTGCCCAACACAAGTTATAAATTCGGGCACCGCCGGGAATCGAACCCGAGACCCCAGGATTACAAGGCCAGCGTTCTAACCGCTAGACCACCGCTTATGTTATGTATAACCACAATTTTCAGTGCTGCTAGCACCACATTTGACGTAAACTAAAATTTCATTTGTGAGATTTGAGGTGAGGATGGTGTTTTGGTTTTTGACGCCATAGGTAAATACTGACATTTCGGAGAAACGTGCTGTCTCCATCTTCAGGGGTGAAGTGAAGATTCAGGGAAGTGGAGGGATTTATTTTGGCTCATGCCTCATTCTAACTAGCTGTTCCTTCCTCTGATCTGTCTCTAATCGTTCTACCTACGAGTCGACACGGTGCCACACCCCAGGAATTTTCGGTTAATCTCAAATGTGACAATTTTCAGGACTTTTTTTTAACAAACTTCACATTGACGAAGGTGTGATTGTAGATATCTGTAAACGTGAAGTATTTCGAGGTTAAGGGTATGAATGACGAGGAAATCGCTGGGAAGTTGTGCACCAGAGCAAATCTGTCCACTCCAAAAATATTATTGAACGGCTGAATTAAAATTGGGTTCTAACTTCAACGTAAACCTCATATAAACGTATTTTTTTCTTATGCATTCTTTATATTCGCGTTTCTCTTCGTCGGTGTATGTATTTTGAATATCTGTGACACACGGTATTCTAATTAGATTTTCGTCTTTTCTCTAAAACATGTATTCATTTCTGTTCTCTGTTGTCTTAACAAAATTCACATGTGTTTAAAAATTTAAGTTTTATATTAATTTAATTACAGTTATAAAATGTACATAAGAATGAAGTTATAAACTTTGTAGAATGTTTACGTCACTACAGTGGCTTTTATTCGTGCAAGGAAAGTTACTCTTTCGAGAGAAACTTTTCTCATATAATCACCATATCTTGTGTACGTTAGCACTTTCTGTTTGTGTTCGTACTGGACGTGTGAGCTAGACAGGTTGAATATGCAAAGTAAAGAGTGAGTTTTAATTCCTGTTGTTGCTGCCTTGTTTCTCATAACGTCCTCCTGAGAAATGTAGCTATGCGGATGCAATATTAAACAGACATTCCTTCTTATGCTTGTGTTTTTGCGTTTTAGATTACAAGACGTCATTTTCCACCGCTGGTAAATTATTGTAACGAACCATGTAGGTTGTGTGAATTACCTTGTTTTAGCGGGAAGTCGCGAGTTGATTTTTAAATTCTAACACTTTTTTGTTCCTGTAAATTTATTACTAGAGATATGTTTAGCCGTTTAATTAACTTTAATTTTTCAAGCTGTAATATTTAATGTGTAGTTTTAGATGGGAATGTGCAGTGTAGCTGAGAATATGTGGGCCTACTGAATAAACAGAAGCGGATAGCCGATAAGGGGCAGTACTCGAAATTGGTAGTTGGGCGAGAAGACTAACTCGAACTAATTTAGAGGTGGGAAGGCATGTAGCACGCATGGGTGAGATTACAACAGCATGACAAATTTTAAAGCCGATTGTAAAAGATTACGTGGATGACCTAGTGATAGAGGGGATTTGTTTTAAAAAAATTGTGTTGAAGAATTAGAGTTTGAGGTTGCGGGCTTGAAGTACCTCGAGGAAAGGTTCAGTGGACACGGTGATGAACCTCCGTGTTACATATGAGGGTCGTTCAAGGATGTCGTGGAATTTTCATCTTGTAAAATATGTCTGCAGCAGAATGACGAAATACGCTTTGTGATATAAAATGACATCGAACTCTGTCATTCAGAGTGTAGGAATAACACTGTATCATATCATAGGTACTTAAGAAGACAGTCTTAGTTGAGCCGATCTGTAGGTTTAATTTGGCATCTTAGATACTTCTTCTGTTCATTACTGCCTTTTGTTACTAATTACCTAGCATTTTTGAGTTACACAGTATGCAACGGAATCAGAATAAGACATCAGGTTTTTTGGTTACCATTTTTCTTTGGAAGTTTGTAGGCTGTGCCCAATATTTACGTATGTGTACTTATTACTTAAATGTGTCTTGTATAGTAAACCTAACCGATTGACTGGATCACACCTGCATTTTTCTTTATCGAAAGTAAAAAATGATAGCGTTGGCAGAAGAATATTTTTTCAGCTGTTGTACTCCTATTTTTCTCAGCAACGAAACGTACCGTTAATTCAACATTTTCTTTGTAGTCATAACACATTTTACTACTGCAAATGGGTTTCCAGAAATCCCTTTAGAAACGTTTTAACAATTTATTTTCTGTTTTATGTCCTTTCTTAGCTTCCGTGCTATACCTTTGCCGTTCGCCTTTCTTTGTCCGCGGTAGTTATGGTTGTAGCATGCATTTATCGAAATATCTGTGGCTACTCGTTCATGATTTACAATTTACATTTCTGCGCAGTATCACAGGAAACATGCAAAGACTTACGTAATTCTCATTAATGTCTGACATGAATCTCACGCATGACCCGGAGTCATTGTTGGAACGCACACTGCCCATAAGTCCTACATTGTCACACAAACTAAAGTTTTAAATTATCCATATTGTGGTTTTCACCAGTAGTTATTCTGTGTTCTTTGCATAATGTTCACGAAATTATGCAAAGTAGCTGTTGCCTATTTCGTAATGTCGGTACTTACTGGCCCCCTGAATTTCGGCTCCAAGTGGCCACCCCGTTCGCCGCCCTACGGTTGATCAGTTATTTGTCGAACGTGAACAGATTTGTGATGTACCAGTGATCGACTTGTTCCTTGCTAACAGGCTGTTATTAATTTTTTAGAATTTTAAAACGCCTTGCATTGGATATGAACAGGATATTGGATATGAGCCTGCAGGTAGTTGAGGCTCAGAATTATGTTTTCATTTTTAACAGAAACTGTAATGAATGAAAATCTGACAAGTGGAAAATGTCAAAGATGATAATAAGGGGAAAGCGTAATTATATTCAACACATTACCGTCGTAGAGAATATTTTCAGGCCGGGAACATCGAAAGTGTAGTGACTTGAGGAATGTGTTTGGATAATGTTAAAATTCTTTTCAAAACAAATTTTGAGATTTGGTGACGTGGGTTCAGTGTCTGCCGCTGGAAGATCTGTGCACAAAGGTGTGTTCTCGCCGTGGTAAACGCATAGGGAATGCCTAAGATATCTTTGCGAGTAATTCGGATAATTTGTTACAGATGCTGACGAAACTTGGCATTATGATTACTTATGAAAGTGATAAGTTATTAGGAAACTGTTTATCGTATAACTTAGGCTTTCTAGACGATAGGGCGGGAAACGACAGATCAGGATTCGCTCTCCATCGACATTTTTCGTCGGATAGGTATTAAAACTTGTCGAAAAATGGAGGCTGCTTTCGTATTACCTCAACACTTAGGAATGCCATTCAGTCAATGGACAAAACGAAAAACTTGTTAGATTATGCTTATGTCGGTGACTGAAAGTAACCTCAGTAATAAATATTTATATACTTTATTCTATAAATAATTCCTTCAATAGTTATTTGCATGCGTACAGGACATTTATACAGCTTTTAATTGAGAACGCGCGCAAGAATTATTTTTTTAGTCTGTGTTTTATCTTATTACATTCACAGAATATTTTAAGTATAAAGTGACCTGGCACTTGGCTGTTCTCGGAGTTAGATAATTTTAATTAAAACGTGGGCACATTTTAGATTTGAAGCTGAAGGTTCAGTCTTGTAGGTGGGTACCAACGTTTCGGAAATAAGTATCGTTTCCATCTTCAGTTGGTTTCTATCTGAAAGACTACAGAACATCGCAAGCCAGAATACCACGATTGACAGACGAACATTCTTGCCAGCGTTCTTTGTATTTTTACTGACAAAATTTCTGCCTGTCTCATATGTAATGAAACGGTGAACGTCGCAACGGCTTTAGGCTTGCATAGGCATAACTGTGTTTAGTAAGACAACCTTCCATACATATCTAAAAAACACACAATATTTCTGTCTGACTTTCAGATTGACATTATATAGTGTCTGGAATAAAGAGATGACGCTGACTGTTCCCCGTCAACATACACGTATATAATCTTGCGCTGTTAATATTGCTGTGGTATTTTATTGTGGTAAACTTTAAATCTCAGTGGTAATTATATGACCCACATGCTATAAGATTTAGTAACTCAGAATTTTGCCCGCAGGGAATGTTAATGCGTTTTATATGATTGTCACAATAAACATCGATTATTCTGTTGCAAAGCTCATGTTCTAGTCACCACTTTCATTAAAGTACTTAGGGTATTCAGAAGGTGCAGATTTGTTATTTTTTGTCCAGACGTGCGAGGAATGAAGTGACTTGAAATTATTCTTGCCAGTTTCTGTGTTAAACATATGAGGGGTGTCAGACTTTATTGAGTAAATTAATGTTAAATTGATCACCCAAGGCATAAGATCTAATCCATAATAGCTGTACGGACAGAAAGATTAAAATGACCGGAAATATGGAATGAATATTTAAAATAATCCCATATGACTAAATTACCCACAAATCTGTTGTTGACAGGCTCTTAGTTTATCTGACAACTATTTTTCAACTGAATAATAGACTTCTATTGTAAAATGAGAAGTTGAGTAGTTACGTATTTGGAAGAAGAAGAATGTGATATTTTTCAAGATACTTTCTTGATAAATTACTGGAAAAACGAAGAAATACACTATAATATTTGGATAGCTAATAATCCGGCCTGTTCAAAACGGATACAAATCTAAGAGTATTATTGGTACAGTAATCTACTCGACGAATGATGTTTTTAAATAAACTTCTCAACAGAATATTATCTGTACTTCGAGTTTTGTATTACTGTACATTTCACAATTCCTGTGTGACTTGACTAGACATGCAGAGGTCAACTGTAGACATACGTTATAGAACGTGAATAATAATTCGTAAGACCAGGCGTTCTTTATGTCAGTAACACTTTTTAGGGTGTTTTTCTTTTCATCAGGCCGTCCGAAAGTTCTAGAATAAATATCAGACTCAAAATCGGTACAGGGCATATGTTTCGTATGAGATTCCTGTGATGTGTGTCTTCACTTGAAGCTGGTGGTAGAACAAAGTTGTCTCAATTTCATCACATTACATCACGTTAACGACATACAAGTTGTTAAAGTATTTTATTTTTCTTTGTGTTGTGCTTTAAGAACACTGTCAATAACTTATAATATATAGCGTTGAGTGGTAGGGTGATTAGTGAGTAATAAATTGGAAAGGACGTGGAAAAGTCAGTTGTGCCCTGATTTTAGATTCTGGAGGGATTGGAGGTATTGAGGAAGCTATGAATACTGTATCCTATATTTGAACCCGGGACATTTCAAATACAGGAGTGCTTATCTCTCAGCCGTGATGAAGGAAGGGACATTTTTCTTTTGTTTGAATACTTGAGTATCATACACACATAAAGTATGAGTAAATATAAATCAGGTTGGGTGTGTTCATTCGAAATTCAGGGAGAACGAGGTAAAGTTTTCAGATCAAAAGCTGCTTTCTGGATTCCGCGTACTATATTCATAGGTCGGTTCCATAATTACCTTTCATCAACGTACCTTGTTTGTTTGTTTGTTTTGATTTAATTGAAAACTGCAGCCCATGAAACATATGAAGTACAGCCATGCAGGATTTACCCAGAGGCACATCCGGTAATCACTCCCTGCTCCTAGAACTGCGGCAACCCCCGAAACTCTCATTCATTACAACAAAAGCAAAATATAAAACATATCTGCAAAAAGTAATTAGTTCATGCAACCAGGCAGTAAATTAGATTTGTATTTCGTAAAATGTAAATCAGCGAAATTATTTCATACGATTTTTGAAAGATAACTCTAACGTTTTCAAAGCGGCCTAACTGTCGTTCACCATACTTTTTTTTCAGTTGATACAGTGGATCGTTATTTGTTAGAACTTAGGTCAAATCGTACTTTTTAAAAGTTACGGCGCTGTTGCCACGTTGTCATGTTATCTAGTTTTTGGGAGTTTCCTGATTTTGTAATTCTTGTGTCTCCTCTATCACCCCTTCTCCCTACACATGTCAACATGGCGGTAACTTTTTGCAGCTTTTGTAAGGAGTGTATCGCCTTATCGTGGATAAACAAATATTCCGACATTTGAGATTAGAAACACGTGATTCCCAACAGTTTTTGCCTCTTTATATGTTCCTGTGGTCCTGGCCTTATGTGACGCTTGTAATTGTTATAACAATAACGGAGTTGCTGTATGATTTGAGATTTTCACAGCGGTGAGTATGAAGATTTCTGCCTTCTGGGTTGTTGCGCTGTCATCGCCCTGATGACGGAAGCAGTATGACCTCCGAAACGTTGGTTAAAATCGACCGTACTACACAGCGCAACAACCCAGAAGACAGAAATCTTCATACTCATCGCCCTGATGATGGAGGCAGTATGACCTCTGAAACGCTGGTAAACATCGACAAGACTCCACAGCGCAACAACCCAGAAGACAGAAATCTTCAAAGGAGTTTCTATTTTCGTCATAAACATACTTGCCTGGAATAACTTCAATTGCTGGACTTCGCAGAACCCTGCAAAAAGCATTCATGTAGAGCCTACAGACGTTTGAGCTGGTTGTAAACGGACTTCGGCTAATCAGTCTTTTTCCTGGTTATCAGTATGTTTAATAAGGTACCATTCAGTAAAAAAAGACACATATTCCTTATATCGAATGATTTTATGTGAAGAATGTTCAAATAAATGTAATCAGAGGTTGTTATGATAGCGGTATCTCACGGCGAAGATAATAATTGGAGAGAATTACGAAACGAAGAAATAACAGTGCACGAATGAGTTTAATCATAGTTCGAAATGGTGCGCGTGGTGATTGTTTATTTGTTTGTGTTCTTATGCTTGACAGTAAAACAGGCGAGGACAGAATACTGCCCCAGTAATTGTACGTGTCTAAGTAAGTCAGGGGCAGAATGTAAGGATCTGTTAATTGATGGAATAATACCAGAAGAGGAGAAAATTAAAACTAATCTAACGAAACTCCACTTCTCTGGAAATAAAATTGGTTTATTAAATGGTTTAATCTTCTCAAAATGGAGTAAATATTACCCGCAGTTTATTAATCTTTCTGGCAATAACATTGTTGAAGTCGAAACATTTGCTTTCAACGGATTTTCAGAACTTGAGGATTTGGATTTGTCAAGAAATAACATATCTGTTATTAATTCAACAGCATTTAGTACTAACCAGAAACTGGTATCTTTGTGGTTGACAAATAACAGTTTAACAGAAATCCATAATTCCACCTTCAGCAACTTAGAAAATCTACGGAACTTGAATTTATCTAACAACATTATTTCTTCAATCGAGCCAGAAACATTTCATAACAATGATAATCTTGAATCTCTGTGCTTGGCCAACAACAGATTAACAATAATAGATCCAGACACATTTCAGAAACAGTCTAATCTTTCATGTCTTGATCTGTCAGGAAACAAAATTCGGCAAATTGAAGGAAGAATATTTTATAACAACACGAAACTTAAATCACTTTTGTTAGCTAACAACGAAATATATTCTTTTAATTTTAAAGAATATCTTCCTTTAAGCATTACGCATAATATCTCAGTTAAATACTTTGAACTGGAACTCTTGGATTTGAGCGGTAATTGTTTATCAGCTCTGGATGACACGTCAGTGAATTTGTTGCGAAATTCTACAGCCTTTGTGGATCTTACAGACAATCCTTGGTTTTGTGACTGTTCCTCATCGAAGAGTGTGTATAAAATATTAAGTGAAGACATAACGTTAAACTGTGCTACTCCAGAGCATTTAAAAGGAAATATATGCCCGGATTTGAAGGATCCTTGTCATAGTGTTACGTCTACTTCAGAAACTGTTAGTAGCTTGGACCATGAAACACAAGTGGGTTCGACAGAAGATGGCGAAAATGAAAAAATTGAAAACATGACTAGATCAGGACCTCTTCTGAGAGCAAATGTTGTTATTTTTGGAATTTATGCATCCACAATTTGCGCGGTAATTATCGTGGTTCTTATTATTACACGCGCTGTTGGTAAACCTGAACCAGATGAGTTTTGGTGGGAGGATAAAGTGGCTAAGAGGAATTCTTAATTGATACCGTTTTAAGACCTTTTATTTCACTTTTCTGTAAAGCGTTTGTTTGTTTGTTACGAAGTGTGAATGACAGATGTTTTTTAGCAGCAGATTCAATACTGCTAATTAATGTATATTGATTGACATGACTGCATGATACAACAGCTGTGTGTCGAGTGGTCCAGTTTATTTTGTGATTAAAGTAACTGTTTAATTGTTAGCATCTCTTTTTTATGGCAGTTTACAAGGAGAAAATAAATTTGGTTATACCGTTCAGCAATATTTTTATAAGATGAGAAACTGTTGGAAATAGCATTCACTGGTGATGCGACCTTAATATTCCGCTACATCCAGAAATTAATTACTGACGTCTTTTCAGTGGATATTCCGAGACTGAAGAAAGCGCAAATTTCAAAATCAAATATGAAAACAGTTCTAAAAACGGAATTGCCTATCAGAACATTTTCCCTGAAAACTGTCAGTAAAAAATCTTTTAAACAACAAACTATTACTTGAAGAAAAGAGGAATTCTGACAACTTGGAGTGTTGTATCCCACGACTTTCTGTCACCGAAGAAGGCTGTCTTCTGGAATGTTGCGCCGTGTATATTGTGCGACGTTTTATACTTGCCTAATGTCCCCATTATTAGGGCGACTTATCACCCTGGATTCGGAAGAGGCAGCAGCCACCTCGGAAGCGACGCTGAATTTCTAAGAGACCATGGCGTAACGTCCCAGAAGACAGGTATCTTCATACTCCCCGCCGTGAGAACCTGAAGTCTCACTTCTCTTACCTTGTTTGACGAAAAATAGTTATCCGAATTTATAAAACATGTCTTGTTGGCGCGACAGTATTTTGTTTTGACATGTTCAGTTCAATGAAGAACGTTCAATCAGAAGCTAGAACGCGTCTTACTTATGAACATACGAATCGGAAAAAGAACCCCTGAGAATGAAAGATCACTTCAGTAAAAGCAATGTCAAATATACTGATATAATGATTTTATCAAAGAATATTATTGTGAACTTGTTTGTAATGGTAAGTTAGGAGCGGCCCGTGAGGCGATTAGCGAGGGTGATGCGGCCCTATGTCTGCAAAAGGTTGGGAACTCTACGTCAGAAATAATCGTGTTTATGTCTTTGGGTATTAGTCCTTCCAAAACACTTTTAAACGAATAGACGGACTGCCGTGAACTTTATGAACATCGTGCAGTTAGATTCTCACCACCTCCACGGTGTCAATTCTCGATCATCAATAATGGCATGGTAATTGTACCAGCTGTTAAGAAAACCGACAGAAATGCCAATTAATGTGTGGTATTGACATTAGTTAACGTTTTTTATTGCTTTATTTTTGTAGAATATGAAATATGAACAGAGCTTCAATACCCTACATCGAGTGGCGCTGGTGTTGATTCAACCTTACAGGCTACCAACGTATCGACCTGTAAAAGAGAGATTGGGGGTATTAATATGTGATGTACAACTTTTTCATTCCGAGTTTCACGAAAATATGTCATTTAATTTGTATAATTTGTCTTGTTTGAATCAGGAAGGTCGCTGGACATTGTACGACTATTTTGTTCTTAAAATCTGTTTGGTGTGTTATGTAAATGAACTCATAGTAAAGGAAACGTCTGTACCATTACATAAATTTACTTTGCCCTTAATAATTCCAGCAAGAAGGATACTCAAAAGACAAAGCTATTGTGGTTTTCTGATGAGATGACTCCCTTCAGTGGTTTAGTCGGGTTTGTCTGTGTATTGCAGGCTTGGTTTTAAAGATTTATTGTGTGGTACTGACGACAATTTTCTGCAGTGTCACACGAAGACAGTACTTTATATAGTGCATATGATACACACCAGAGTCGTAATACCAGTACTTCTGAAGATTGGTATATTTATTGCAGTTTAAAATCGTAATTTGAAACTTGTTTGGATTTAGTACAAATGTTCTTTCTTGAAAGTTGGTAACCTTGTTGTACAGAAACCTGAAGTAGGAGAAGTGTTTAAATAAGATAATACTTGGCATATTGATTTTATTCGCTATCGTTCGTTATCGTCTGCTTTTCCTGTATTAGGAACAAGCTTGTTTGTTCAAAAGTGCAATAACTCTTATCGTTCCAAGTAAAGTAATCGATTTTTAGTATGAAAATTGTGTTCTGTTTTAACATGTCATGAACTGATTTGATGTGACATAACCTAACTTTCCTCCTTGTTACCTTCTTCCTGGTTGTTCACTGTTTCGTTTCTGACACCAAAATGTTCGCAAAGAAACAACAACAACAACAACACCAAACTGCAGGTCTCTGGAAACTTCCCGCAATGCAATTCACCTATCGTTGATGGTGAAACGAATGTCTGGTTCACCTAATCGGATCAGTATAAACACTTTTCGAACGAATTAAAGCGAGCCACCTCTGCCGTGTGACCTGGGGCTTGGACGATCCCTGAACTACCTTTATATTCAGTTTAATTTTTACACCGTATCTCCACAATTATTTTTTAATCAAACATTAGTTGATATCGTTTTTTATGTTTACAGTCTTTCAAAACGCTTTTTTCCTCCGCATTTTTGATACTTCTGTGTAAAAGATTTGTATGCAGAAACACACATTAAAACTGTGAGTAGTTTTTTTGATACTTAGTGGGTTCGGTTGTGTTGTATCTGGTCAATTTTGTTTTGACTAAGGAGATTCTTGGATTTTAGGTGTTTACGACGTTGAGTCTGAAGATTTCTGTCTTCCGGGTTGTTGCACCGTGTAGTCTGGTAGATGTCCACCAACGTTTCAGAGGTCATGCTGCCTCCATAATCAGGGCGATGATGGAAGCAACAGGGACCTCTTTTACCAGACTGCACGGCTCTACAATATAGAAGACAGCCATATTGACATCACTTTTGTGAAAGTTTTATTTTAATGTATATACGATTTTATTTAAACACATGTCTGAAAACAAAATTGTTGCATAATATTTTACGTGGTCCACACTTTCTCATTGCTGTAATTGAAAATTGGCAGTATATTTGATTTCTTTCAGTAATAGTTCTTGTATGTCACTGACGTATCACAGTGTAGTATGTTGCATTTAATTATTAACTGTGACATTACCATGTCATATACTCGTAAAGGATGATGATTTATTTTACCTTTGGTTGTTCTTTTGAAAAAGTTTGATGTGTTTGGAGTGGAATGAAACGTATTCCAGAAATGGACTTAACAAAAGTGACAGTCAGAGTTGTGCGATTTTTACACTTAGCCTACTGAATTTTGTGGGTGCTTCTCCAAACATCGCTCTCATGATTTCATGTTTAGTCAACTCGGAATGAGTACACTGTCGATCTTAGGTGATGGTTGAGACTGTTTCGCAGCAAGAGGAACACAAATACGGAAACAAAATTACTTATAAATTGTAACTTTGATCAGTCTTCTGGTTTCAAGATGGCTCCTAATGACCAATGTTGCCACAGCAAACATTTAAAATATAAGTGTATCTAAATTTAAAGTTAAAGAAACTTAATACGGTATTATAACTCACTTTAGTTTTTTTTAAGTCTTTCCCTGGAATTGGCCTTCAGACGATTCCCGTTTGTTGGTGTTGTCCGGATTGTTATGATAGACTCACCCCAAAACATCAGTCATCAACACAAATATGTCTGTTCTTGTCTCAGACAAACCACTGTTTACTTAATACCGACCGATACAATATGGGGCCTGTTTTTAGCTAATTATGTGGCATTGGACGCTGATAGCGTGTGGGAACAACAATTTTATCGGATCCGCAAGTCTTTGAAAGGCATCTGTTAGAAACAATGTACGATGGATGTTTTCCATCGTATGTTGTGGTAATCGGCTTATGTTCCGGGACTTTCACTTTTTGTCTTGTCCGGAGATAGGGATTAGCTCTATCGATTGGGCCCAACAGAATAGGTTACCTGAAGACGGAGATAGACTACCATCTCCGAAACGTCGTTCAATTTTATTATTTTATTAGACGATGGAAAACATCCAAACAACTTTTTATTTAAATAACGCGCATCGTCACAAACTTTTAGATTTGAGCTTTACTGTACTTACTATACGTTGCGTTACTGATGATAACGGGATCGTTCTGAAGTGCAATTTTTATCTCTCTTGTGGCTGCTAACGTATTTCCGCGTGTGCATTAAAGGTGTTTACTGTGTCTCGTAAGTTTGTGAGGTCGTGTGTCATATTCCCGGTACATACGTTGTTCTTGATGTAATTGAAGATTTCTCCATTTGCTGACCAATGTTAACATTCATTTCCATCGGTAGTCGTGCTTGCTTAATTTGTGTTCTACTTCTGTGTGAATGTGGGGCGTGGTTATGTCCTAGTCCGATTTCAAGTGCTATAAAAGATGGCGTTAAACGTATTCAAGTGAGTGCGCTAGATTTGTCCCAGAACGGCTTGACATACATTTCCAACAGTACATTTTCTGGAATTTACTTGAAACTTGTGAATCTCAGCTTGGCTAACAATTTACTTTTGTGTGTCGGTCAAGATTCGTTCTCGGGGTTGGCAGTACTGGAACGACTGGATCTTTCTGGGAATAATTTGTCACATATTCATGTGAATACATTCAGTTGCAACCTCAAGTTGTATTGGTTGTCATTGGCTGACAACAAACTGTTCACATTGCCTTCTGAGAGCGCATTCATCCACGTATCTGATCTGTCGTTTCTAGATTTGTCTAATTGCAGTGCGGTAAACATTTCTGAACAAAGTTTTAAAGGCATAAACAACGTTATATATTTGAACATGTCTCACAACTCAATTTTTGATATACAACAGAGAAGTTTTCGCCCATTAAATCAACTTAGATGTTTAGACATCAGTTTCAACGATCTGTCATCTTTAGATGTTGATGTTTTCATCAGTAATACAAATATAATTGGTTATAATCCTAGTGAGGGTTGTGAAACATGGTTAGAGACGGAATATACGTTACCAGTCGTTAAACTGAAAGCCGACAATAATCCATGGCATTGTAACTGTGCAATGAAGATGTTATTTGACTACGTTTCTGAACATAATTCATCATCATTAGACTTGACTTGTAAGGAACCTGCAAGGCTTGAAAACACATCCTGGAAGGAGTTAAAACACTTAGATTGTACAACAACTTCTACAGCAACAGCTGTCAGACTGGTGACAGAAGAATCTACAGTTCATATCCGCATGTTTACCCCAACTACTCCAGTCTCCAACCCTTCAGAACAAGAGTTAATAGGTATATTAATATCATTATTGACAGTATTTGTCGTCATATGTGCAGTTCTAGCTGTGTGTGTATATAAGCTTAGAAAACAACAACCACGCATGCGTGTGGACGCAGGAATACGGCGTGAAGAAGAAGAAGAAGAAGAAGAAGAAGAAGAAGAAGAAGAAGAAGAAGAAGAAGAAGAAGAAGAAGAAGAAGAAGAAGAAGAAGAAGAAGAAGAAGAAGAAGAAGAAGAAGAAGAAGAAGAAGAAGATACAGTGCTGTGAAAAAGGTTTGGTCTTGTTGGCGGCGAAAGTTTCCACGTCTGCAGTCGGAGACTGTAATTATTGAAAAATTCTGGGACGAGCCTAGATCAGCCAGTACAAACTGGAATCGGGCCGGACGAACTTGTTTTGATTCCCGACATCGGCATAATTTTTCTTTTTTGCTACAAGCTCTGGGATCCACTTAGCCGTCTGTTCAGTGGCTGCTGGGACCAAGATGGTAGATGAAGTTCTAGAATGCTTGGAGCTGTGCCTCCACGACCCCTCCCTCTGGGCGTTTATGGCGTAATCCGTAATCACAAGTACAATATTACGTGGCGGTTGTTGGAAAGATTAGTAAGAGGAGTGGCAATTCTTGAGTGTATTCCGTGTGTACTTTTTAGCACGCCTGCCATGTATTTGAGAAGTCCCGGGTTTAAATGTCGGGACTGAAACTGGGTATCCTGACTGAGGATTTCTTCAGTTTCACCGGGCATATGCTGAAAGTATCTTAAATCAGGCCACGACCACTTGTTTGCAAATTATTACCAGTTTATTAATGATGCCATTCAGTGCTGTGTAGTCTGAACTGCTGCCAGCGTCGTTAAGAAATGAAATACAATCATTGAATAGAATCATGAATAATTTTTCTTGGTACAAGTAGTTTCTATGACAAAGTCCAACTTGCGATTCTGTGTTGTTTGACCTTAGTCAAGTTAAAATGCACAGTGCAGATTCTTTGTCAATCACCTTGTTTCGAAAGAAATTTTGATTCTTTTTAAGAACAAGGAGTTAATATATATATGTATATAGGTTGTGCAGCACAATGAGCGTGTCTTTTATTCATGATGAAACTTGGACTCACATCTCACCCTGCGGGAAGAACATAAATCCAGGGTCAGAAGATGGCTGTCTTCTGTGTTGTAGCGCCGTGCAGTCTTTTAGAAGTTTACCGTTACCAGTTCTACAATCCAAAAGACAATCATCTTTGGACTCAACGCCGTGAAAACCTGAAATCCTACACGTATTCTGTGTGTTTGGGATAGATTTCTGAGGAAATGTTTAGATTTACGAGAGAAAATTAAGAGGAAGATTAAGATAATGAGTTTATAATTTATTTTATTTATTTCTAGTAATTGTAGCGGTTCGCTCTCTGCTGCTGTGGCATTATGCCATGGCGGTTTCTGCTTTAAGTGGGACACTTTGTCGAAACGTCCAGTATTACAAAAAGAGAATAAAGAAAGAAACATGTAAGTTGTGAGTTTCGAGCTGTTTTATTTTGTGGTCAGTTAAATGGCCGTAGACACAAGCGTTGCTGCTTACGATATGGTGCACGGCAGTGCTTCCCAAACCTGGTTAAATTACTCAAAAAGGGGTAAAAGTGGTTTTTCTTTGGGTAACGACACACCTCGGAATAAACGTTAAAATTTACCGTAAAAGTGTAGAAGTACTCTGAAGAAAGCGATCAGTCATTGTGCACCGATACTCTAAATACGCCTTACGCTTGTTATTAGATTCAATCATTTTTCCCGCGCTCGTATGCACGTGGAGAATTGAAAAAAAATACGTCCACACGTACCGCCCCCCTAAACTAAAGTCATTGACTTTAGTTGTCAAGTCTAAACTGTAGGTGCAGTGTGTGGGTAGCTATGGCGGTGTGAGGTACGTATCGCGCTGGCTGTGTTTATAAATCGTGTAAAGATGGAGCAGTGTCATTATACTCATTAGCTGTGAACTTGGTGATGAAATATTCATTTTGAATTATTCTCAAATTTTTTGTGGTTACTAAAATGTTTAGAGATGTTTAAAATAAAGACATTGCGTCAAACATATTGTTTGCTTCGTATTTTTTACCGGTCTCTCTTCACTTGTCAAATATATTTTTTGTGCAGTTAGTGTTTTACCTACATTGGGTAAAAAGGACTTTCTGATAAGCGGTTTTGGGTAAAGAAGGAAAACGTTTTGGAAGCAGTGGTGTACGGTGACCATTCCTTAAATACTTTAGTTTTCCGGTATCTGATGAAAGAAGTTTCTGGGCTGCATAGTAAGAAACATAACGTAATATATTAATGGGTTTTACAACTTTTCCTTCAAGCGCCAACTCGTAATTAATTTAATTTTAGTTTAATCCCGATGCGAACATGTAGGTGACACTTCCGCTCCTCAAAAGTATTCACCTCGTTTGCCATGTCGTTGTGTACATGAGAATGTAGTTTGCGTTTTCAAGAAGGAGTCCCTCATCTGACATCACATTTAGTAATATCTAAAATTTTAAATATTGATTCTTTAGTCTTCAGCGTTATCCGACATTTTCTACTATCGAACTATTGTTTGCGCTAGCACAATACAACTGTACTCAGATTATAAATCTTATACGTAGGCGTGGCTTCACAGCACAGTTGTCTGGAAGAAACCGCGCGTTTCACGTCTGTTAGTAGAAAAGTTGAGTACTTTTTTCATCAGTCATATATTATCGAACTATTGTTTGGTTTCGTTTGGGTTGGATAATCGGGACTCTACTCTAAATATAAAGGGAATCAGAAGGGAAGGAGGAGACGATTCATAAGGAATCATGTACTGCCCAAGGCATGAGCATTATTTCCAGTGACAATGGTTTATAGTTGGCTTTCTCAGTTCCTATATTGATAATGTTTTCGGTCCACCTTGTGCCTAAATGTGAACTTAGTTCATTGATCCTCTACAGGAATTCTGAAAAAAATACCGGATATTAAAGTTTTCTGTATGTAGTATGTTTTTTTTAAATCGTACGGTATATGAACTCTATAACGTGGTGAAATGAAATATGTACAGAAATATTGCCACAAATACGAACGTGCTATAATCATCGAGGACTTGCCTGCTGGACAGATAAAACATTTATCTCATTGTGCTAATATTTAGATTGTGATAAACTGACACTAAGTAAACTTCAACGTTGGTTGAGTTGTCAGGGTGATGGCAACTTGGGCGTGGTTTGAGGTAATGCCTGATGTGTGAACAGCACTTGCAGCTCAGATAGATACATTTCTGTATCGCGAGTAAAAGTTGTTGGCGTTCGAAATTTATCTCCCATTTAATGTAATATGCGTATGAAATGTATTCAAGTTCGAATGTAGTATTTCTATTGAATATTCTGGTATTAATTTTCTTGGTGAAGGCAGTCATCTCTGTCAAAGGCCATTGTCCAGCTCGATGTGTTTGCAGTACCATCGAAGGAAGTTGTGTGGAGTTATCCCTTACGAAGTTCCCAGAAGAAAGGTTTCCCGGAAGCCTGATGAAACTGGATATCTCTAGAAACTTAATCTCCGAGTTAGGCGAATACACCATCAGGTACTGGATGATTGTTTCATTGAGAAAACTCAACTTATCCAATAACGCTATAAATAGAATCAATGAACAGTCATTGATGGGACAGAGTGGATTAAAGGAATTAGACCTATCAGGGAATGAAATTACCACCATTCCTCCTAAGACGTTCGTCTACCCTCCACATCTGCAGTGGCTTTCCTTGGCTAATAACGGAGAACTTGAAATGCCAGAAGACGCCCCTCTCCTGGAAAGCTCCAGTTTGAAAGTTTTGCATCTGGAACATTGTAATATAGACAGAATATCTGTTATAAATTTACAGAAAGTCATGGAACTTGAGGAATTGTACATTTCCCATAATAGAATTGAAGTTATAGCAACCGAAAATGAAGGAGAAACAAGTGCTTTGAAAAATTTGAAGGTTTTAGACGTAAGTCACAACCAGCTACAGGAACTACCACCAGAAATATTGGCATTGCTTAGCCTTGAAACCTTGGTCCTGAGGAAGAACAAGTTGAAGGTGCTGGGTGAGATGAAATATTCGGGTGAATTTTGTGAAAAAGATTTGTATGCCGAAACACACATTAAAACTGTGAGTAGTTGATAAATGCAGTTATGTTATGTGGTCAGGAGTAGCGCCTGTCAGATGTAAGGAGGAATTAAAACAGTCTAAAGAGATGACAGATGAATTATAAATTTTTCTTGGTGATTGTGTTTGTGCACCTCTGGGCAGGTATATGAGTAAATATTTTAAACTTATGTAAGATGAGAGAAGAATTAAATTACTGTGTTCATATAATTTGAGAAAATAAGCTCTTATGACGTTATTTAGATAAATAATTTAAAAGAGGAATTCCATATTTGTTCCAAAATAACCTAGTTTATTGGCGATAAACCTAATATTGGGTAGGCCTACATTTTATTATTTTCACATTGAAAGACATACACAAATAAACATTAGTTTAAGACATTCTGTGGTGTGCTGCTTGTGTTAGTGTTGTATTTATTAGATCATAATATATGAGTATAATAACGAGTTTAGTGAAGTTTATCGTCATTATATGGCGTTCACAATCTCAGGTTCCGAAGTCCATCCATATTCTGGAATGAAGTGTTATGATCTGCTTCAGTTCACTTAACTTTTCATTCTTACAGTGTAATTCTGCATACGCATGTTGCACAAACCATGACATTTTCTTATTGCTTGTAATATTAAGACTAGTATAAATGAATAGAAAATTGCTGGTTTGTGTGTCGTACATTCTCTAAGTGAAGGTTTCCAAACACATTTCATGGAGCTGGGTTTTACTTTTGAAGTTTCGACTTTAAGGAAATAAATTCCGAAATGACATACATTTATGAGGATTATGAAGAAATATCTGGACCATCTATGTACGCGGTGTTTTGCTTTTGTGCAAAATTAAGACATGGCATGGAACTGAAAGTGATCGATTTAATGTGTCCTGATCAGAACGAAGGGACCGTGTAAAGCGTCTTTTGAGTTGTTCCCCGTCCATCCGTCCGTAGAGCTTTCGCTAGTTACTAGAATGGTATGAAAATGTACATCAGGTAAATAGGACAGTCTAAGAGTGTGAACTGGTTGTATGGATTGT
>NW_019059813.1:2080703-2091319 GCF_000696155.1 Zootermopsis nevadensis
AAAAAAAAATTGTTTTCATTTCTTATGATTGATTCTTTATTATAATTATTATAGGTGCATTCATTGAGGTTGATATAGACAGTTGTTTATTATGTGTTTACGTAAGTATCATTGTTTATGTTTATTATAGATATGTACAGTAATTGAGGTTTTAATAAAAACAATTTTTTTATTCTGTGTTTACATAACCTCTAACGATTATACTGCAAATAAATAATTGCTTAGCAACGTAAGCATTAGACTTAACACTTAAATAGTAATAATTATAACAAAGTTATAATGTTTTTATTTTTAATATTATTTTGTAATATCGCTTATGATAATTTAATAATTAATTTTTAGTAACATTTATTTAAGCCTATCGACCTGCGTGCAGTTTATGACCCACAATTGAATTTATCCTTGAAAAATTATAGAACCACCTGAAGACGGTCTTATTATAGACCGAAACATGTAGTAATCGGAATGGATAAAAAGCAAAGCAGGAATAGTTGTGTAAGCGGATTTAAGTAATTAGTTTAATCACTACGCACCAGGATACTTTAAATTAAGTCTGTGTGATTTCTCTTTACCTTCTAAATGATGTTTGTGTCTCTTGGTGCATTAATCTGTATAATATTAAACAGTTATCGTAAAACTTCGATTAGTTTATTTTAGATATAAGAATTAAGGAATTCGTCACTGCTACAGTAGAATTAGGCTACAAGACAGGAGCTGATTACGTTTTATCTTCATCATTGTTTTAGCCTGATGTGTGTAATGAATTTGAATGTCATTTCTCCGCATAAAAGAAACATAATCGATAATGTAGCTATTGTCTCAAGAGGCTTCATTTTATTTGCCCGAAACTGCTGCCTTGTCAACCTCATCTCTGACTGGTAATTTGTAAATAATACGGTAAATAATAACACGTAACAACTTCTAAAGAAACACACTTGATTTTTATTCTGGAGGAATCTTTTATAACCTTGAGGCACTGTCCGCCCTGAGTGAGGGTATTGGGTTTTTCCTGAATACTTTCTTGCAGAGGTCTCCACGGGTCCGGGCCTCATAGCTCAGATAATTTTCGGGTTCGGGCCGGGTTCATCCCTGGTCCGATTGATAGCAATCAAACGCTTTGTTATAAAGAACACTTCCGGCTTTCTCTGGCAATTTATTTTCGAAAATGAAAAGTTACTCGTAGTTGCGCTTATCTTATGCTGACACAATTGGGCTCTGGAAAAAAAGAAATCCCATCGACATCGTTTTCTCTGGAGTTTTCGTAGCTGTCCACTCCCAGAAATAATTCGAGGGAACATCTTACAAATTTGGCATCCGACACCCTTGTACCATTCCTTAAACTCTAAAACAACTTAGCTTAGTTCCTCCTAAATTAGATGGAATCACAAGCTGAAATTAGAAGTAACTTTGCCGCAGGTTAAAAACTGGGGTTTCAGCGAACCCTCTTCTGTCAGGAAGACGTAACTGTCTATGTCGTTAGCTTGGACCTCGAAGTGCTGCTTATCAGTGGGACTGCAAATGGTGTCCAAATTGAAGGAACGTTCCCAACATACTCATAATGACCGAGACCGTCACTTTCACAGTCAGTATCTCGATACCGACTTGCAGTAAGCAAAATTTCTCTATTGTTTTTTCTGCGTTGTCTTAGAAGCAGTACAAGAAGGACAACACTTAGGGCAATGAATGCACACAACAGACTGCTAATTACATAAAGAGACGAATGTGCAGTTAAGTCCAGGTCATCCGGAGCTGTTGCTTCTGTAATATCTTCTGCCACGTTCATCGAAATTTCGGAAACATTTTGTGTTTTTGGTTCACTTTTTGCTGTAGTTCCATTTGTTGTGACGACACTTACGGTTACTTCTGATTTCACTGAAGTTATTTCATTTTGCTTCTTTATTTCTTTATAACCACAGTCGTTATTTATGTCGTATTTTGCACTGTTGTAATATCTTCTGCCACGTACATAGAAATTTCGGAAACATTTTGTGTTTTTGGTTCACTTTTTGCTGTAGTTCCATTTGTTGTGACGACACTTACGGTTACTTCTGATTTCACTGAAGTTATTTCATTTTGCTTCTTTATTTCTTTATAACCACAGTCGTTATTTATGTCGTATTTTGCATTGTCACATAAAGATTGTAATTCAAATTTTGTGTTACGTTTTTCGAGTAATTTTCTCATTTTATAAAACTGGCAGTTACATTTAAAGGGGTTTGCTGATATATTAACATAGGATAGTTTGTTGAGAGTTCTACCAGAAGCATAACATCCTTTATTCAGCTGTTGATCGGGTAACATTTCTGTAAATACACTGATGTTCAGAGTTTCAAATTTGTTGTTATCCAGTCTAATGTATTCAAGATTTGGCGCACAGCCGAATGCATCTTTGGATATTTGGGCTAAATTACAGGAACTCAATTCTAAAGTCCTTAAATTTGGCGTTTCTATGATGTGTCCGTTCCCTGGTAACTTCAACATTTTGTTGTTAGAGAGACTGAGCTATGTTAATTCTCTGGCGTAACTAAACGTCGATGGGTGTAGAGTAGTAAGTTTGTTGTTTGATAAATCCAATTCATTTAGGTGAGTTAAACCGTTGAATGCAAGTACTTCAATTGAAGCAATTAAATTATGCGTGAAATTGAGAGAACGTACCTTCACCAATAGACAGTTCTCAGCTAACGTGTTGTTCTTTAACGCTGTGATGCTGTTGAATGAAGCATCAAACACTCTTGTGTAGACGTTGAAGTCATATGGAATTTCCGTCAATGCTGCCTCTTTACAGATGACAGGGATCTCCTGAGGTGTTTCTGGTGAACTCTGACACGTGCACGGCATTGGGCACTTAAGTGCTTGTGTGAATTCTTGTATTACGATGAGCGTAAATACAGTGTATGTCTTATTATTCATCATAGTGTCTTTGTGATAAGTAAACGGGCTGTTGCACAGTGATAGCATAATTATTTTGGTTACTCATTTTATGGTGTTTTGTGAGATTGCAGAATAGTTGGAACCAATGGTCGATCAGTGAATTGATAATGCTCTGTTATTTATCGCAATACACGCCATGAAAATAGCTTTCGTTTGGGGGAGGCTGTATGGCTCCTAATCATTCTTGACCTCTGTACTGTGCGTCAATATAATGTGTTTCTTAAAAAAGGACATAGACTCTTGAGGTTTCCAAAAGATAAGGTACTTGGCTTAAGAGACTGATATCACCTCAGATGTATGGGGTGATTGATGAACTGACTAGGTTAAGAGTTTACTTTTAATACCAAACATTATCTCATGTGTGTTAAACTTATTGACTGTATCTCTGTGTTGAAATTTTTTCATGTGAACCAAAAGGTCATGATTAAGTGTTGATAAAGCTGCAAAACCTGTCACTGTATATGCAGTGTAGGCGCTTGGGAGGGGAGAGGTGTTACAGCTCCTACTGATTCTTGACATCATCCCTTGATGGGGGTTAGTGGTCAGCATCACGCTCCGGCCACGCGTTACCCCCGGGAAGGGACACCTGTTCCCATTGGATAGGATGTTGGGTGGGCCCAAGGGCCTGTCTGGACGCAAAGAGGAAGAATCCTCTGCCCCCGTCGGGGATCGAACCTCAGTCGTCCAGCTTGTAGCTAGTCACTATTACTGACTGAGCTATTCCGGCTCCTATGTTTAATGTGTTGATAAATTAATTAATTTCAAAGATAGAATTATCCTTAAATAACTATAGCATACATGAAAGCTGATTCTATGCTTGGTGGTATATCAGGAAAACTTGTAGAGCTCATTCCAAAATTTTATATAACGGTTTAGAGGTGCTTGATGGCTCCACCATCAGGGTCATGAGTCATCGATCTGGTGCCTCTGAAACGTCCGTAAACTTTCAGAAGGTTACATTGCGCAACAATGAAGAATTTGGATTCTGTAAGTTTCTGACGAAGGTGTGATACGCTAGGGGTTGGTGGGTTTTTGGACTGTGTCCATCGTCCAAGGTTAAAATGTGCACGACGTTTTGAAATCTGGACCATTCCGTCTTTAGTCATAGACCTGAAGACGAAAACGGATTCGGTTTTCGAAACGTGCACATTTAACCTTTACGACGGCTAAAGTCCAAAACCCCCAACGATTCAGGAGACGATTAAATTGGTGTCTATGGTTTTATCTATACGGTGATAATAGGATGAGTTCATAATTTTTGTGATACGTTATCAATTTTTGCATTTGTTTTCTAATTGTTTTTGCATTTTACTTACATTTTAATAGCGTTGTATTATTGTAGTTTTAGTCTTCACTTGAAACGAAGTGTGATTGTCGAACGCTGTGTAGACTAAGCGAAATCGAATTTTGTTTTGTTTAGAGAATCCAAATGATGTACCTGAAACATACGTTTCAGTTACTCTTACTGGCGATATTCTGTACCGAGTATTTGTGTTGCCCTTCTGATTGCAGGTAAGTTTGATTGATGACAGATATACTCACAATGACAAAAGAGTAAAATCCTGTTTGCACATTTCACGTATTTTATGAGGCCTCACTTTCTTTCAAACGCTATTTATGTTTCCAAAGGTTTTCGATCAATGAACGAAATAACAATCCACGACTGTAATCTTCAGACTTGCGGGGAGAGGAGGTGGGGTGAAGGAGGCAAGGTAGCGTCTGCCTTTATCGCTACGGAGTTAATGCATTCCTTGCAAGTCTCAAGATTACAGTCGTGGACTGTACCTACCGTTGTGTAAATAGATTAGAAAAGATCAATTCCGTGTTATAGTTTTGCAGTTAAAGTGGGAGTAGTTCTGCCAATATAAAACTTTATTAACTGCCAAAGCGTACTCATAAAATTGACGCTGTAATAATTATTTAAATATGCAATGTGTATACGAAATGTTTTATCGTGTTTTATATTTAGAGGAATGCAATGTAGAAATATTTATATCTGCACTTAAGTGTAACCTATCAATTCGTTCGAAATCATGCAAAATTCAGTTCTACGCGGGTTTTTTTTCTTCTACAACAGATTCCTTAAAGTCCTCGTGGGACCGTCATCAGCGTTACCTTATAATCTTTGTTCAGGCCGTTCCACTACATTTCGATACCGATAGTGTAAGAAAATCAGAACGTAGTTATTTTAGTAATAAATAAGGAATGCATAACATTATTATATATCATACATAAAGATGCCAAATTACATTGCAGTTACAATAACATTAATATTTTAACATTTTAAGGATTTGTTATAGATTGTTGGTTATTTTGGTTTCATAATATGACATTGATAAGGTAGTTTTAGAACTGCAACATAGTGATTCTAAATACTCGAATGGCCGGAAGCAAGTCTGTAAGATAACACCGATGATGGTATGATGAGGACTGAACCGCATTTGTTGTAAAACAAAATAAATAGTGTAGGAAGGAAGTTGGTTTCTCAACATTTCGTGAAAATACCCACGTGACATGAAAGGTTGTCATATCTACTTTTGATCGTCTCTGTCAGTAGTAGATTTATGGGTTCAACAAATGAACATAAAGACAAGCACAAGAGTTTAGAACTTAACAATAATTGAAGAAACGTCCTGTAAAAATTGTGCTCGGATGTGAAATGCATGGTATATTTCTAATCTAGTTGCTTGTTTTTGGTACATACGTGCCAAGTTTTTGTTTTTATTCCCATTAATAGTTGTAGGCGAGGAAATGGTGAAAATCACATTTGCCCAGACGAACTTTGCAAACAATTTTTGCGAACTATTAATTGGGCCCTGAGGAATCTTTGGTGTATATAATAAGGGTACTTCTGCCGTCCGTGAGTGGGTTACGAGAGCAGTATTAGCATCCTGTCGTGTTTTCAGATGTGAAGACAAAGACAGAGTGGTGGTTAACTGTACTGGATCTGGGCTGTCTGAGCTACCACGCTTAGGATACGACAGACACACGAAGACTATTGATGCGTCTGGTAACAGAATAGGAAGTCTTAGAAACTACACCATTTTGTATCTTGAGATCACAGGTCTGGAAGCATTGTATTTGAATTGCAATGTAATAGTGACAATTGAACCTCGAACGTTTGTCGGGCAAGGAACGTTGAAAGTCTTGGATCTCTCAGAAAACAATATCACATCTGTACACCCAGAAACTTTCGTGTTTACTGACAATCTGGAAGAACTCTTACTCGCAAAGAATCCTTTTTTGAATCTGGAGGGAAAAGAGTTTTGGGTCAGTACACTTACATTTATAGATTTAAGTTCCTGCGGCTTGAATCGCTTTCCCATTAATTCACTTCCAAATTTACCACATAGTTCTCTACAAATAGATTTTCGCTACAATAATTTACTTTCCATCAGCGATGACTCAACGTAAGCTCAAGAATGTAATAATGAATGAAAAACCGGTGTTTCAAAGCTGTTACTTTTGTGACAGAATATAATAACATGAACTTGAAAGTGGCGTGTGGGCAGTCAAGGCTCCAAATGGATTGCAGCGGAAGACAACGAAGGTGATTTGCTTGGAATGTTACACTTTCATGCAATATTTACTTTAATTGGTAGCCTATAGATATATAAATATTTAAATGATTTCCTTTGTTGTTTTCATTATGCTGATTCTTTAAATATGAGGTGGACTTTGGTAAAATTGTTTCACGAATAAAACTTTAAAATTACATTACTGAGCATGTAGTTTATTATGTGGAATTTGAGGTTATCACGGCGTTGGCGGCGCTTTGTAACATGAATAGATGCCTGATAATGACTACATTATTCGAAACATGTCTCTATTGTAAGATAGCGGTATTTTAATCTTTTTCTTGAAAAGAAACCACATTAGAAACTGACTTATTATCTTCTGAGTGCTTTATCAGACAAAACTCTTCTGCCACATCATTTGTCTGATTCTATAATCTTGTTCTAATCGTCTTAAAATATTAAGCTTAAGTAAATTGTTTTTGTCTCAGTACATGTAAACAGGCCTGCAATTTATTCTCTAGTGACACGAAATGCACACAGAGTGTTAAAGAACGTTTTTGTTAGTGGTGCAGAGATACGAATGTCGCTAATCGTTTCAGTAGGCCTGCTTATGAATTAGTCACTTTGTTTCAGGCGAGTGGTTGAAGTTGGCTGACTTCTGGGATGTTAACCGACGTTTCAGAGCCCCTTGCTGCCTCCAACATTCGCCCTGATGATGGAGGCAACAAGGACCTCTGAAACAGTGGCAAACGTCTGCTAGACTACAGAGCCCATAAGACAATAATCTAGATGTCAGTATGGGTCGTTTTTAATGTTGTCTTCCACTTTTCCATGAGGTCTGAGGTCATAGATGCATGCAACCAATTGAATCCTTTTCAGAGTCTGAATGTCATCTACAAAGGTCCGCCGCTGGACCTTCCCCTGAGATAGATGAAACCAATTCACGCTCTTGTGTTTTATTTCATTGCCCATTTGGTATGATATTTGATTATGTGTACCCAAAACACATGTAATAAAACAATTAAAGGAGTTGAAAGGAAATGCGTGGAACATTTCTGTGTCCGTAAATAAATTATTTAGAATCGTATGGTGGGTTTACACAGATTTCAAGTATTTCAGATTATCAGACGAAACAGGGATTGTCCGGCATAAGGCAAAGTGGTATTAATTTAAAATTTCTTTCAATATAATTTACCCTCTACGTTTATGCATCTCAGGTGGTCTCTTCCTTTCAAATTTCTGACCAGATCGTCACATGATGTTCACTTTACGATTTTCAAATTCCACCTGAAATTTCACCCAAATCCATGTAGTGGTCTCCAGTTGAATCTACTCGACAAAAGGGCGGATGGATGGATGGACGGACAGACGCGACCAGCAAAGAACGCATAAGAAATGATAGTAAAGGAAGAACACTTCCTTTGAAGAATTTGAAGGTTTTAGACGTGACTCAGAAGCAGCTAGAGGATGTACCGCCAGAAATATTTGCATTGCCTAGCCTTGAAAAACTGTGTGAGTGCATGCAGTAAATGCAGTTATGTTATGTGGTCAGGAGCAGAATCTGTCAGATGTGAGTAGGAATTAAAATAATATAAAGGAGATGACGGATGAATTATAAATTTATCTTGGTGTTTATAGATATGCACCTCGGCGCAGGTAAGTGAGAAAAGATTTTAAACTTCCTTAAGATAAACGAATAATTAACAAAAATAAGCTTTATGACGTTATTTAGAGAATGAATTTAAACGAGGAATTCTAGTTTCGTTCCAAAATAACCTCGTTAAATAGCGATAAACCTAATATAGGCTAGGCGTATATTTAATTATTCTCACAATGAAAGATATACACAATTAAACATCAGATTTGTACATTCTATACTCTGTTGCTTTTGTCAGTTTTGTATTTATTACTGATGTTGTTAGAACCACCAAATTTGTTTGAAGAACAGAAACTGTATAAAGGGGCCTTTCTGTTGTTTGCGTATGTTATCTATCCTTGGATTCTTTTGTGTTCTATGTATGTTTTATGTAAAAAATCTGTTTTTTATAATAACGAGTTTTATGATCTGCATTTACGATTACCGACATTTCACAAGTGTTGCTGCCTCCAATATCAGGGCCATGATTCATCGATCTGTTGCCTCTGAAACGTCAGTAAACCTCTATAAAGTTTCAGTGCGCAATAATTCAGAATTTGATTCTGTAGGGTTCTGACTATGGTGTGATACAATATGGTTTGTTGGGTTTTTGGGCCTTGTCCTTCGTCCAAGGTTAAAATGTGCACGACGTTTCTAAAACAGTGTGTGTTTTCGTCTATAGGTGTATGGGGCAGGAGCGCCTACTCAGTTTGGTCTGATAGAAAATCTCAATCACTGCCCCTTCCTAATACACTTGAAGACGAAAACGGATACGGTTTTCGAAACGTCGTGTGCATTTTGTCCTTTTACGTCGGCCAAAGAACGAAAACCCATCAAACCTAACAGTGCAGAAGACAAGTGTCTTTGGTTTTTCCAACTACGTTGATGTATGGAGGAATGGATAATATCAGTGATAATCTTAGATTTGATCTTTTTTGCTTTGTAATTGTTTTTTCGTATTTATTCTATCAACCGAGTGTTTATGTAGCCGTTCTGATTGCAGGTAAGTTTGGTAGAAAACAGGTATAGGGGAGACCAGGGCACAACGGGGCCACGGGGCAGAACAGGGTATCGGCTTTATTTCGTCTGCAGTGCTTTGCGATTTATCGGTACCGGTTGAAATACCATTAGCATACAGCACAGGGTCATGACATGCCATTCAGCGTCATTTTGTGGTTACAGTTTCTGAAATAATCACCCATGCTGGATTTTGCTCCTAAATTTTATAAATTTTTCTCAACTTCCAGTGAAGGTAAGATCTATTCATTATTTGTATCCACTTCGTTGAATGATGCATGTTACAAGGTGTTTTCTTGAAAGTCTTAAACACAATATTTTTATTTATTTCCATGATGTCATTTTTGGTGGGACAATCCTAATTTGAAAGAGTATACTCGGGGCAGGATGGGATAGGGTAGAACGGGGTACCCAGAGAAGATGATCAAATGACGAGTGCCTGTAATGTGGCGATGTCTATTCGCAGTCTATTGAAGGGTGGATCCGGTGTTCGTCTTGCTTGAAATGGACCCATAACTCATGTGCAGGTGTTCATAGTCAATTTTATATCCTACGTCATAATTATTAGATAATCTGTGTCTTCTTACAACTTTTTCAAACATATATTAACCAAACTCCGTCTTGCCCCGGGTACGGGGCAAAATGGGGTAAGTTACATTCTTGTAAAGATATTAATAACTCTTAGAACTAAACTAATAAATCATTATAAATCTCAAATAGACAAAAAAATCCACACAAGGTTTCTCCATGTGTTTATCTTTATTATTGTCCCTTCCACATGCCTCCAAAGACTAAGTTGCCCGTTCTGCCCTGGGCTCCCCTACTCATATTGACAAAAGAATAAAATACTGTTTGCGGATTTCACGTATTTTCACGGGCCTCACTTTCTTTCAAACGCTATTTGTGTTTTTAATAGTTTTAGATCAATGAATTTGGTGATGAACGAAATTATCTACCGTTCACAATCGCATTTTTCGAAGTCCGTATTCTGGAATGAGGTGTTATGATCTGCTTTAGTTCACTTACCTTCTCTAACTGAACTTAACACATTTCTTACCTTGTAGTTCTGCGTACATATATTACACAAAACACCAAATATTATTAATATTTGTAATATTACCACTAGTATAAATGAATAGAAAGTTGTTTATTTGTGTGGCGTATATTCTCTAACTGAAGGCGTCCAAAAACATTTCATGGAACAGGATTTTACTTTCGAACTTTCTACTGAAAGGAAATAAGTTTCGTAATGAAATACATTTATTAGGATTATGAAGAAATATCTGGGCAATCGATATCTTGCTTCTGTGCAAAATTAAGACGTGCTATGCAGCTGAAAGTGATCGATTTAATGCGCCCTTATCAGAGCGAAGGGACCGTGCAAGGCGTCTTTTGAGGTGTTGCCCGTCCATCCGTCCGTAGAGCTTTCGCTAGTTAGAAGAATGTCATCAAAATATACATCAGGTAAATAGGACAGTCTAAGAGTGTGAACTGGTTGTATGGAGTGTCCTGCT
>NW_019059815.1:2216-25498 GCF_000696155.1 Zootermopsis nevadensis
TCGGACTGTCGCTTCCGGGACGTAACGCCGCGGCCTCTGTTTCAAGCCAGCTGAATCCAGCCGCCCTTTCACACCTGAATTATTTAACACTATCTTTCAATGTACCCCGACGACGAATTTAGTCTGTTCCCCTGAAGTTTTATCCCTCTTGGGTACAAATATTTCCCTCGCCACCATTTTCTCGAAGACCCTCGATCAGTGACCTTCTCCTAAGCTGAGGGACCAATCCAAAACAGCGGGCAAATTATAGTTGTACATACGAGAAGAGCAACCCGTGTTTTTTAATCTTCGTCTCTTCTATGGAGTCCTTCTCTTTCTGAGTTTTTAAGTGAATTAATCTTCTCCCTCATACCTTCATGGCACCTCGTGGTCTTCCTTCTTGAAAATCCGATGTGGTTCCGAAGGATCACAGCAGGTTTCCGAGGATACGTCGTGTGCCACTGGCATGTGACGTCATAGTGCAGAGGTAACATTCCGAATTAGGACTCGTCTAATTAATTAATTTAATAATGGAGATGTGTGGGCGAGGTACGGCGCGCTGCAGCCATCATCTTACGACCCGCGCGCTTGAGAGTTTCATTAAGAAACTCGAGTTACCGGCAGTTTGCATAATTTTACTGACGGCTTGTTTGCTGTTTAAAGCTTCCGCCAGAACAAGAATAAATAAAGAAAACCGGTAATGTCCACAAGATGACAGCACCTGTCTTCCTGTTCTTCTGGTTCAACTGAAATGACAACATCGCCGTCACGTCAGGGCTGTCCAAGTTCATGAGTCGTCTGCCTCATGCGTCAGATGTGCAAGGCAGTAGTTACTAGCCTCTGGATAGGGGATCGGCCCATCGGAAGGCCCGTGCTTACGCTTGGCAGCCGGATTCCAGTCCGTGGTCCCTGTGTTCGAGCGGATGAAGACCGAAGTCCCGTCGGATTGTTCATCTTGTGCATTGTCTCGCGTCTTTCGCCTCAAAGCACACGAATTGGAGTACACTGGAGTATGTACGTCCCTGCCCGTCAGAATCGGTGTTTCTATTCGAGCCACGTAGAAAAGACCTTGTTTAATAATCCTCCGAAAACAGTATTGATCCAGAAGTAGTTTTAACGTGTTCTCTCTTTATTTTCACAAATACAAAATCCGTTCCGTGCATTTAAGGGAGAATTCCAATTTCAGAAAGCATTTGCTCCATCAGCCAATCAAACCACACTTGAATAACAAAACGATAGTCGACGACGGGGGTGGGGAGGAACTGTTCCAGCTTTACCGTACAAAATAAGGGTTCATTGTATTACATTCATTGGGGGTGAACGTTATTACGGGCGAACTCGGTAAGTCTATAGGATTTTTTACGCTAACTTTAAAACGTAGCAGATTTTCACAAAAAAAATAATGCCCGGGCGCTCTTAAGCCGGCCGTCTGACTCTGTCTGCCTCCAGCGAGAAGAGTCGAACCTCACGGCCGTTGCTGCTTCGCGGTTTTCCCGTGGTAAAGTAACATCGAAGTATGTATAACTGTTTTCTTGCTTTCACGCGTGATGGCTCTGAATGACGGACGAAAGGCACTTTGTAGAGAAAATAGAGTAAAAGATGGATTTTGCTGCATTTTGTAAGAAATCTGCGTAATAACAAGGGACCTCGTCTTTTTAAGTTCCTTTCATGTCCTTTTCTAACCCCTTCCCGCGTAAACAAAAGAGGATTTTATCAGTGTCGTATTTTTCGTTGTTGTCACGTGTGATTTCTATATTAAAATTGAATCGAAATTGGCCGGAAGTGTGATTGTTCCGAAACCAAAATGAATTCTTCATTTGACTGCGCGTGACTCCACATTGTTTGTTTAAAAGTCTGTGGTGTAAAATGCGCCAGGCCCGTGGTTTAAACTCCGGCTTGAGAATCGCAGTAATTTCTGGAAACTCTGTTTTATTGAAATGGCTAATACGCACCGTTACCAGTGGCTACGACGTAGTTTGCTGGCATGCCTGGGGGTGGGGTTACGTGGGGCCTTCCCTCCACTTCCCAAGACGCCGCGCTTGTAACGCGGGGCAACTTTGACTTTGCTTCGCCGATCTTCTGGACGTAAATCGGGGGTTAACATTGACAGTGAAATTGATGCATCGAAGCGGCTCGGAACGTGGAACAGTGCGGGCTGTTGTGAACACGGTGCTGAACTTCCTGGTTCCATCAGAAGCGGGAAACCTCATGAGCTACTCACCCACATGCCTACCAACCTAAAGAAATGCTGCGTCTGTTTTCAGGTGTTGGCATCGTGCTGATCACAGTGAGTGGGGTGGCGTGGAGGCTGACGGCACACGACGCACCTTCGTGCCGTATGATGCTCGGTATCGGGGGCAGCGACGAGGGTGGGGCAGAGCCCAACAGAAGGTTCGTCCCGCGACTGCCGCCATCCTACGGGCGACCTCACCATCCCTACGCCGGTAAGGAACGAACGACCTGTCACAACGTGTGTGACGTATGTGCACTGTGTACTCCAGAGCTGACGTGTTGCTCTGTTCGCTTGTGCAGCCATGATGTACCCCGAGTTCCAGTACCGCCCGCCTCCACCGTCGTACCAAGCCTCGATGCAAGACTACCGCCTGAGGCTGCTTCTGCTCGACCGGCATCCCAGCAGCATCTCCCCGGGTCAGGCCCCCGGTGGCCACGCCGTGTCCCCGCCGCCCACGTACCGTTCTCATGCTGGCAGCATGCTCAGGTGCGCGCTTACTTCTGGTCTCATTTCACTTGACGAACGAGAAAAGTTCCAAACACGTGAAGACTTCCGGTGATATGTATTACTCATTTCATCAGGGTTTGAGGTCCTCACGAAGATGGTTGTCTTCTGGGTTGTAACGCCCTGATGATGGACCTCTGAAACGCTGGTAAACGTCTCTACCGGACTACACGGCGCAACAACCCAGACGATATCCATCTAGGTAGTTAGAATGCTAAGCAGAGCGTTGTGTTTCGTGTTTAAGGGCGCCTCTGGGTGTAAGGAGAGATCAACCACAGTCAGAGTACAGCCGGCCGCCCAGCTATCGTTCTCGCACCAGCTCCACACGCCCGACGCTGGACCCGAACGGGAACACGGGGTCTTCCACTGCGGAACACAGCCGAGACCCGTCTCTGAGTCTGAGCGAGTCGGGCGGGGGGAGTGGCATCGTGAATGTGATAAGCGTGATGGGCAGTGGCGTATCAGAGCCAGAGCCCCTGGACGGCGTCAAGCTGGCTGGCCTGCCCTCCGACCAAGACGTCCCTCTGAGGCTGGTGCTGAACAAAGGCAGTTGTCGCAGCGGCGGGAACGTGAGCGGCTACGACAGCGAGGCGAAAGACCGGAACCTCGTGACGATCGTCCACACGGGCGACGATTCCAGCCCAGTCATCGTGACAGTGTCCGGTTCCGTGGTTGGTGGCAGCACAAGTCAGCAGCCGGCCACGGGCGTTGGTGATACCGAAATGGAGATATTGGCACATCTGTGATGATTTTGGTTTTGTGAAGCAACTGAGGCGTACAGCCTGTGGCCCGCGGTCCATATTGTGCACATGCGGAGGATTGTAGTTGCTGATTAGCTCTTTGAAACATTAAAATTTGTCTTTCGGTATTTTAGCACAGATGAAAGGCTCACATTTTTCCAGTTTTAATTAATTTTTGGATTGTAAACCAACGGGTGAATGAGATATGACAACCATTTTCACAGCCAGTTAATTGTTTTTGGAGAATTTGTAAAATTTGATTCCGCTGTATGTGTGAAGGAAAACCAAAGCCATGAAAGTTAACAATTTTGCAGCGTGCACATCCGTCAGGGCTAACTAAGTGCATAGATGCACTGATATGTTAAAGGCTGAGAAGTGCGCGCGCACTTTGTCCCCTTATCCTTACGCAGGTTTGCGCACTTACAGCCATCGCTCAAGTTGTGTGAGGACTGGACGGAAGACAGTCACGGTACCAGCTGAAACATTTCTCGATTAGATTTTTCAAACCCTCAGGAAATTTGAGATTTGAAGTTTTTGTGACTGTCAAGATGTCAGCAGTGTCTTCTGATATGGGGCAGAGTTTTGGTCTTGCAGGTGGTTACCAGTGTTTTGGAGGAACAAACCACGCCCTCCTCCTGCTCTGGAGACGGCACATCACTCTGAAACACTGGTAACCATTGATAAGAGACACTTGTGGCCTCCACCTGCAGGGTAAGCCCAGAAGGCCTGGATCCGCTCAAAGGATTTTAAATGTGTACGTGGAAGATGTTTCATTTCAGAACTTATTGTAGAATGTGGTACACGTGTTTGACAAATAATAGTTCCCTCATGAACAGCACTTTTATTAACGCATACCACCAGCAAGTACGTCATGCATAACATAACATTTCCTTCTATACGAAAAAATTAAAAGTCCATGGTCTACACCGGTTGTGGCATGAGAAGCAAATGTCAGCAGACTTTTGTACGCAGAACACTCAGCTCTCATGGTCGTACTTACATTCAGGACTGTCTGCTCAAAGCCAGGTTCTTATTGTCATGGAGAATGCAGATTTTATGTATCGGTTCTGAATGGATTTATATGTTTGATATAACACACATTGGAAATCTGTAGCGTATGAAACACCAATCCAACGCATTATCTCTCCTTCAGTAACAAATCGCAATTTAAAAATAATTCCTGATGTAAATTTTCATTTACAATTTCTCGATACTGAAATAATTGACTTGTACTGACATTTTTATTGACACCACGGCTTTGTCCGCCAACAAATGAAATTGCAAGAGTGTATTTTTTTAAACGGAGATGGCGGAAGCAATATAATCTGGATTCTAGGAGCGACTTCATACATGCAGTAAGTCAGTTGAATGTAACTCTGCTAATTTTGAGTGTAAAATATTTACCGGTAAATTAATTTACTTAACCTGAGGGTAATGTCGCTTGAGGCAAGGCTCGTCCAAGTAAGTGAAAGGGTAAAACTGAAATGATTAAATCTGAGAAGAGTAGTGGGAAACTTTCTTCAATTATTGACTATGACAAATTTAGCGCAACAAAAATACTATGAGTGAGAATTCCATTTCAAATCAAATGTATCGACCCGATATTTATTTTTAATTTAACGAAATACTTCCTTTCCAGTGGTTATTGAAGTTAATTGAAAAACTTGTATCTGTATTTAATTACTGTATGTTTTGTGATATTTGATGAAGTTATAAACGTATAGAAAACATTTAGGATTGTTTCAGGCCACTGCTGGAAAGTAACTTCAGTGATTTGTTGTATTTTTATATAAAAAACTGAATTTCCCTGTTTCAAGTACTGATTAAAGACAATGATGATGATGATGTTAAAAAATAGGTTGTACAAATGGCAGCATAAATTAAGGAACCACGAGAAAGTGTGGGGGGTGATCTGTGCAGAGTCTGCACGAAATTTGGAGAACTTTAAGTAAAGGTAAAATTCAGGGATTAGTTTAAAATATTTGTCACGTGTGTGATCGTACATTTACAGCATCTGGAGAGCTGTGCTGGAAGACTCCAGTCTCCCGCTTCATAGTGTTGGCATCTATAACTCATTCTGTAATCATCTACGAAACATTTGCCTTTTGAGAAGTAGACTAGAGCACTTAGATGTGTGCGTGGTATTCTCGACATACTCACACACATTACCTCTGTAAATGAATATCATGGCGCAGTAACACACTCACCACTCCGTTCTGCTGTTCAAGAGGCCATATTGAAAATGTATTATTTGTGTCTAGTATTATGGTTATTTTGTGGTTATATAGTGAGAGCCCAAAACCATACAACCATTAGCATCTTTGAAAGTGGCATTATTCAGAAACTCATCTGTGAAGGAAGAAACAAGTAGCATGAGGACATTGACTTAAAATGGAACATTCTGTGTAAATTTGGTGCCAGCGTTGGCTGTACTTTTTCATTATAGAAGTTACTTCTTTGATTGGTATTGAGTAGGTTCATGAGCAAAGTGAAATAATGAATAAAACATGATCCTTAAGTAAGGCAACATTTTGTGCTTTATACTGAAAATCAACCTTAATTAAGGGAACATTTTGTGCTTTATACTGAAAATCAGTATAAACCATGATTTCTGTTGATTTTGAGATTAAGTTTCTAAAATCGGTTTAATTAATTGTAAATTTAACTATAACGAATATAATACTTGCTGAAAATGTTACCACAAGCTACTTAAATTGCAATTGGAAACAATGGTGAGTTTCTGATGTATAAAGTGAAACTTTCCTGGGTTACAAGCAGCGTCTCCCGCTTATGTTCCGAGAACAATCTCGAAACGTGGGCAGAAGACGTCGTTTATTCGCCATTCAGACACCTGACTCTGCTTGTAACCTGGGAATCTCTCATCAATGGTGAGTTTGTATAACAGTATCTGTTATAATTCAGGTACACATTTCTGTTCCTAAAAGTATCTGATTATAAAGTAGGGTTATGATACCACCATTATTTGTGAAGACTTCATTTGGTGAGAACCAAATAACCAACAATGTACCTAGGTGCTCCGGCATATAAAATGCCCTTGGTATAGTGGCCTGTATGAGTAAAGAAATAATATTTTGCTTCATAAGGAAGACTTGTATAAATAATTAAATGAAACCATATGTACTATAGTATACAAAGTATGAACTTCTAATTTTTTTTACAGTGTATGAAAGGTTTGTATCATATACAATGTATATGTTATTAAGAGATATGGACTTACAAATTCTTCTAGAATTTGAAGTACCAATTAAAATATTTATACAGAATGTTGTTTTTCGTTATTTTTTTCAGCACTTCTTCTCTTAGAGAACATCGTGGAACCTCTCATATGAACAATAGATCTTAAATGTACCCTCTGTCAGTTTGTCTGGGCTTAGGTTAAATTTTATAGTTTAGTGGGATGCTGAGTGTGACGGACAGGAAGTGAGTCTAAGCCTTTTGATTTAAATAGATAGTATACCACATTCATCTTGCCCATTATTAGTGATGTAATACTTGTGTATAATTACTGCATTTGTTTAAAAGCACAGTGGATGGAGAGCCAAAGATGATGACAAATGTAAAGATGGTAGTGGAGGAGGAGGAGGGGATGAGGTTTGATTCTCACAGTATGAAATGTTATTGAGTTATGTTCATAAGAGTTATGGCACAGTTACAGGAGGGAACTGATCTCATATTTTATTAGTGAGAAACCATAATAATTACAGACCCCAAAGGATTTATTTACTGTAAATTGTTGCTTTACAGTTGTATTCTTATAACACTTCATCTTGTGTGTTCCATCTCTATCGTGCTTCGTGACGCTTTGTTGTGGTGTCCCACAGGTTGTCTTCGCTTCATTTCCATGTTGAAAACTTTTTTAAAATATAACAGGGGCAAAGTGCTCTTGATTTGTGCCAACTATCCAATGAAGATCTTACTTAGTCCTGTGCCATACTGATCATTTATTATTCTGTATTTTCTGATGATTCCAATCATTCTCGTAAACAATGAAGAATTAGGAAAGAAGTGATACTGACAGAGGGACGGGTTAACAGTAAATTGGTTAGCAACAAGCTGGGTGTTGGAATTTGATTTCTACAGTGTATTATGTGCTGCTTCGACCAAATCACTTGCTATGGCTGCACTTGACACAGGTAGGTCAGTGCATGGAATTGTCAGGTAGTATATGATCACTGTTTCTCCATCTTCAGGGTGAAGAGTGTCTTGTTGGTGGGGGCAACAAGCTTGACTAAAACCTTGATAAACTCTGATGTTGCATAGTGCAGCAATTCAAAACACAGCTCTGTGCAAGGCAATGTTTTTGAAACGGGTAGAAAGTGTGAAGGTGCGTGTGCAAATCACCTTGCTCTCCACCCTGCGCTAAGAACTCACAAGTAATCTGGTCCCATCAGTAAATGCTCTGTAATCATCCAGACCAATATGTGATTTGTATTAGAGGGTAAATATGGCCGTCTTCTGGGTTGTGCTGTGTAGTGTGGTGTCAGTGGTCCTTTCCTCCATCATCATTGCGAACAGCAAGGACCTCTGAAAGGTCGGTATAAACTTCCACCAGACTACATGGTGCAACAACCCGGAAGACAGCCATCCTCATACCCACCGCCGTGAAAACATCAAATCTTACCGTATTTTTCTCGTTATCATGATTTCGAATTGCGCGGCTACGGTGTTGTCGACTAATCCACTGTTTGTGACGAAGTATTTATAAGACATCAGATGGCAGTGCGTGTAGAGATAAATGTGTCATCTGTATGGAATAAGAATTGGTACCAACATTTGATTATTGAAATTTTATGGATTTAATAAGGTTTTCATAATTTGTTTTGTAAACACTCGTTATGGTAACATGTAGGAATCAAGAACAGTTTTATTTATTGTGGCAATGAAAGTTACAGGCGCAACTGTAAAATAAATCAGGTGTTTTTACATTCCCATTATGGTAGCATTGATGTTTCGAAAATCAAGGGAAATATTCATTTCATAACTTCCAGGAATTTGTAGACAATGGTGGAAACGTAAAGGTGAAGGTTAGGTGCGATAAACTGAGATTTATCGTGTTAATATTTTACATCTTTCATAGTAACAGCTAGATGATAGATTATTAATTTTATAATGAATTTATCTGCATTTTAAATGTAAATAATAAGTAAGTTGTTTGCAATAACGTGTAATAAAAATAAACGTTGGTTGAACCCATCGATTTTATTGCCTGAAGATGGCGCTAGGTATTAGGAATATGAGGTACAAATATATGATGTTGGTGTGTAATATGAATGATGCGAAAGAAGGAACTAAAGAAGGAGGGTTACATCTCAGTTGCTGCGGAGTAAAAGTTTACCGACATTTCATAGGCTTCACGCTGATGATGGAGGCAGCAGGCACCTCCGAAACGTCGGTAAACTTCTACCAGACTTCACGGAGCAGCAACTGAGAAAGCCAATATCTAAGGAGAACTCGAAATCTAACCACAAGCAAGTAATTTCTCACATCCAGAATATATTACTGTTGAGAAAGAAAGTTGCGTTGTCACCGAACCTAAAGTTGGCGGCAAAACAAATATATTATAAAAATCCTGGCCTTTAATAATCTGTGACTTACTCTTAAGCCAAGTGTAGGGCACCTGATATAGCAATGTAAAAAATTTCCGAATATGCGAGTAACATATAGTAAGTGACGATTCAAATTCCTTTAAAGTTTTTTGAAAAATATTTTAAATGGACACACAATGTTGGAAGAGGTCTGTCCACATGTCTTATTTCAGAAAATACCCAGAAGATTTAAATACAGTGTGGTAGAGGGACAACACTTAAAATTATCAGGAAAAATTAATTTGATATATATTTGTCAATGAAACTCAAATTGAACTTTACTGTTAATTTCTCAAAATTTGTACAAAACAAATATAAAATATGAAGGCTGATGAGGTGTGCAGCATAACAAAGAAAGTAAATGAAAGTATGTACTCCAATACTCGTGCTCACTGAGTGCATTATGTATCTTATCAGAAGTTTGGTAGATAAGTAATTTTATCTGTAGAAATATATCAGTTGTTATTCTGAATCATCATTCTGTTTACAGTGTGCTACATACATTTATTCATTCTTTTCTTCTTGCGTACCATTCTCCCTCCCTGCCACGTATGTACCCACCTACCCGTTGACACTACGTAACCCAACAAAGAATCAGATCACTGGACCAGTTAGCCTATTTTGGACTTTATTTAGTATTTCTAGTCCTAACATCATCGAGGTACAATCTTTCAACGTTACTGTAAAGACATATTCTAAGAAGTAATCTTGGTACAGAGTTAATACATATCTGACTGTTTTTAAATTCCTTGTTCATACAGAAGTCACATTTAGAATAAATTTGACTTGCCATCACACGGATTTTATTGTGAAGGTTCCAGGTTTGAATCTTGAGTCAAACATTATGCATACCAACTGAAATGTTAGGTGGTTTTCCTCAGTTTCTCTGGAAAAATTCTGTGAGTATGTTAGAGTATGCCATAACTGCCTTCTTCGATGTGTTTTGAGATTCATGACCATTTATAATGATCCTGGCTGATAAATAAACAAAGATACATTAATTGGAAGATGTGAATCATTCTGGGCGTATTAAATATATCTACCTTGAACATTTTCTCATAAGCTAATCTTTATTCTAATCTAATCTAATCTAAAACACTGTAAAGAGTTGTTAGTAAATGTCTGCTGCACTCTTCCTGTAGGCTCTGGAGTGACTGTTTGTCGGTCATTGCAATGAACAGGTCCAGCGGTTATGGCTCCCGTGAAGAGGTACGCATGGAAAGTTGTGAGTACCAGAAGTGTGAGGTATTGTTGGGCCAGGCTTCTCGATTTTTTGACGGAAATATTGAAATTAACATTCCTGTGTATTTTTTTAATACCTTGTCTCACAATTTTGACTTTTGAAATGTTAGCAGCAGTAATACCGTTTAATACGAGGCACTGGAATTTTGAGTATTGCTGCATGTGTTTGTGGCTTTTATCCATTAATATTTTGTGAATTGAAGAATGACATATTCTCTTAAAATTTAGTGTTTATATCATGCTGCCAGAGGTCGTGGTACCTCTGCTATTTTAATTTTCTGCAGTGAATTAACTTCTGAAGTGGTAGCAACATTCCTCAATTTTGTGTGGTAGGTTAGAAGTTATATAATATAAGGAAATTCTTTAAACAGATGGGGAAGTTTCTGTTCTGTAATATCTGTAACAGGCCTGTGAAGTCTAAAGACGATGATGACAATGGTGGTAAAGATAAGTTACTTCTGCAGTGAAAGATGCAGAGACCAGACGACAGCCAGTCAGTCGGAGGCCAGACCAACACAGGAGGGGTGAACAGTATGTGGCAGCACAGCACAGGCCCGCTAGCCGAGACCCAGCACAGTACCAGTTTGATCCTCGGAACAATAGAAGCCCCGCTCGCCCCTCTATCAGCCGGTCCCAACCTCAACACAGACCTACCCCATCTCAGGAAGATGTGATTAGAGATCTTCCACTTCAGAACATTGGAGGTAAGAAGTTCTGGCTGTGTATGCCGTTTAAATAGATTTGAGATTCTCATGGCAGTGAAAATGTCAGTGTTGGTGTTCCGGATTGTACATTTTATTACATTATTCATTAACAAAATGTGTGCCACTCTATAAGGATGTGTGGTGGAGTGGAGTATAGGTCATGTGTTCTTAACATTGCCAAAAAATAAGAGGTTGGGTGGGTCATAAAAGGTCAGTCTGGACAACAATCCCTGCTAGGAATAACTTAATAACTGTTAGCAATCCTACTGTATGCTTGGGAGATATCAAAGCTAATCTTGGCTGAGATAACAGCCATTTTCTTAAAGTTGGCCAAAACGTGTTCTTGTCACATTGTTTTGAACGCTTGCTTGTAATGAACACACAACCAATACAAGAGACAAAGTATTGTCAAATAAATATATTAGGAACTGTAATGATATATAATTTGTTTTGTAATACGTAAAGCTTACTCGGTTTTACCGAGTTCTTAGGTAATAGAAAAAATACCAATTCTTCATATTGTAAGGTGAAACTGGTGCCTGTTTGCAGATGTGTCATTTAGGGAAGGAATCTTAAATCAACCACTGCTTTTTCCTGGTGAGAACAAAAGATTGGAGGAACATCACGTGGCACAAATTGTGAACGAGATGGAGCAGGATGTCGCCTTGATGGAGGATAACCCACTGTCGGAGCAGCTGCGCATGTAAGTCTAATATATACATAGAACATACGGTGTCTTGAATGTAACTACAGCAGAGATTTGTGGTTTCCTGTGTGATATGTAAGATGCTGCAGGCTCTGCTGTTCTTTTAAAAAGTAACTCTTGGAAGACAGCAAGGTCAGTTCATAATAGGTAGGAATTTTGACAGATAAACTGATATGGTCTGTGGTTCTTTTCTAGGGAAGCTCTGAGGGAAATGCCAGAATCGTTGACTTTGAAGCGCACAGTAAAGAAGAAACTTGTGAAGTCTGTGAGCCAAAAATCAAAACGCACTCCTCTCAGCATTTGGAAGAGGCTGAAATACAGACTGAGTGTATTGCTGTCAAAAGTAAGTTGTAACTTGTGTGTGGTTTAGTAGCACTCTCTGCGGTACTGGATTGCTGGTAGGTATTTTGCAATTTTAGATTAGTTTTTCTTTCTTCATTCTTACGTGTCTTTCCTCTTGGATGACTCAGGTTTCGTTCCTTTTGCTCCTGTACCCAGGCAACTGGCTCAGGCTCCCAGTTTCCTTTCGAGTGGGTACAAGAGACTCTTTCTCTGGAGGTAAAGCGACTGGTGGTGTGAAGCCAATGACTTACCTGCACTTAATGCTGAGGTTAAGATTGCATGGAGCTTAATTTCACTTGTTTATTGCTGCCTTGTTTTGTTCCTTCATTTATTCCCTTGTTTGTTTGTACCCAATTTCTGACTTTTACTTGCATTAAGCATTACATACAGATCAATGGATTTTGAAAATAAGGCGTGAAGGTTTTTTATGTGGCCAGTACTAGGGTCTGGACCCATTTTGACCATTTCACAATCATCTTAATATCATTTTCTTTTATCTCCATGTGATCAAATTCCAGGATCTTTCAGCTCCAAAATTCTTTGTGCAGTTCTTGTAAGTTGTATGTGATATTAACATTCAATCCATTTAAACCTCTCCCGTTCTCAAGTTTGTGGTGCAGCATCCTACATTGGTCTTGTTTCAGTTCAGCATCATGATTAAAAACCTGCTGTACACCTTCGAGCTATGGTACAGCAGCCTGAAGGTGATTGAGGGGCATTTTGGCAGCGGAGTGGCCACCTACTTCAGGTTCCTTCGATGGCTGTTTCTCCTGAATACAGTTGTGTTCCTCCTAAGGTTCTGACTCACAACTAAACTTGAATCACTGAAGGGTTTTTTTTCTGAATTTTAGAATGGGAGAAAAATCTGTTTTGGTGTTTTATACCTAAAAACTGTTGAATGAATTTTGACAAAATTTTGTATTAGTGATCTACACCAAGAGTTGGGTAATTTTATTTCTGTGTGAATTAATTTCGTATAGCAGCTGTTTTACGCTGGTCTCTAAATGAACATTATCATGTTTATTAAATGAAAAGGGTTTATTGTATAAAAGCTGTCACTTGCCATAACTTATTGCAGTCTATAAATTTTATTTGAAATACCTTTTACACAAGTAACAAAACACAATTAGCAACTTTGAATACTTGTTTATGCCAGAGAAGTGCAATACAAGATGATGAAAAGACCAGAAAAATAAATCTTGATATTTGTATATGTTTCAATGAAATACAGTGGGTAGGTGATTTATCTCTTGGTGATTAGCTTTATCACCAGTATGTATCCATAAGTTTGGCCAGAATACTTTACAGATAAATAAACAAAAATTAATTAATATCCGCAATAAATTAACTTGAAGACCATAGAAAAATGCAAATTCACAAAGTGAGGACAAAAGCTGTCAGTGGCAGAGGAGCTGGAACGTCAGCCATGGTGAATCTAAGCTACGTACATACAACTGTTCCACTGCGGACTGCGTGAAATATTTTAACGCTGTAGGTGCTGTACCTTCCTCTTTTAAGCTTTGTCTGGCGTTATATGAGCCTGGAAGCTAATGAGAATTTCATTATTTTTATTTTGTACAGCCCTAGTTTTCTCCAATGATTTGCTTTCTGCTTTTTCTTTCAGTTTTGGTTTCGTTGTAATTCCTCAGCTACTGCATCGTTTCTATGAGCCTGCAGAAGGAAATCAAAATGGCACAGAAAGTACACCGTCTCAGATGAATTCTGTTATTTTTGACTCTGGCCACTCTGATGGTTTTCTTCAGTTACATGAAGAATATAACTCCACTATACATTTAGGTGAGGGACACTAATTAATTAATTTATTTATTTATTTATTTATGTCAGTAACTAAGATTATATAGTACTGAGTGGTAGAATGAATAATGAATTGGGAAAGCTTACGGAAGGAGCTGGTCATGACCTATTTTAACTAGCATTTGTCTGGTTAGATTGGGAAAAATTTCAGCTGGTATAGCCAATCTCTGGTCTGATATTTGAACCTAGGTCATTCCAAATATGAAGCAGGAGTGCTAATCTCTTGAGTGTGACATTCAGTATGAGGCTGCTTGAAACACAGAACGGTGTTCATGTCGGGTTCCGTAAAAGGTGGGAGATTTCTTGGCCTACTGAGCAGCTACTAGCTTTTTCAGAATCATCTTGAAAAGACAAACCAGATAAATGTTCCTGTTTTTAAGTGATTTTATATTCATTGCTGTGTTCCTCCTGCTGTGAAGGTGTCCTAGTCATCAGCGGAATTCACAGAGTTATTGGCTCATGAACATTAGGTGTGTCTAATCTGTTCAAACTTTGTAGTCACTCCTGTTGCCATCATAGACAACTGGAAGCCGGCTCCTTCAGTCGCCTACCAGTCTCAAGTTCGGAGCAGACCGTACGCGTCAAATGCTGACTTCTCCGTTGGCAATATCTTCACAGGAGAGGTATGACAAGTCACAAAACCAAGAGCTGTAATTCCACTGCATTCGCTGTTCTTAATCAGGAATGTGTTGTTTTGATGTGTCCCTATTGAGCACACTTATGTTGGTATTGCAGATCACCCAGTACTGTCAACATAGTGAAGTTTAGGAGGCTTTCGTTGGCTGGGAATGTAGCTTCAATTGAGAGGACAGAATTTTCTTTGTCAGAACCTCTTAGAAAGTGGTCATTTGAGAGACCAAGTACAAGATGGGAGTGTGGCATTAAGTTTAATCATAGAGGGATAGGCAGATGGAAATGGTGATGAATGTGTCTGGTGGGTGGCAGGCTCCGGTATTCGCGATGTTGAACCCTTGGGTTCTGCCACCAGAGAGTGAGCTGCAAAATGTACGCTGGCTCACAGTGAAAATAGACGCACAATACAAAACAGAAAATAGAACCAGAAACAAGTTTACAGAATGTGTTGAAAATTAAAGTGGTTAAGTGTCCATGATCTTTAGTTGACGTAATATGAAGAAACTTGTCTTGCAGTAGTATGTATCTTCCATATGCAGAGGGCCAAAGCCTGTTTATAATATTACGGTTTGTAATATTGTGTATTTAGTGTTTGCTGTCGCTGCTTCTAGGTGAGATTCAGACCAACTGCTTTTGAGGGAATGTGTCGGTTCTCTACTCTGTCATGTGACCTTTTTCCTTGCAGAGGAGCTGTACATTCATTTGTGTCCCATACGCTGTACTGATTTATCTGTCCTCTCTGCTTTGTGTATCTTCCTTTATTTTGACTCCCCATCTCATCTGTGGTCTCTCCAGTTGTTATCTATTTACATTTTTCAAGTTCTCAATGCAGTCCTGTTTTCAGCATCGAACTCATGTCCACACAACCATGTCCTTGAATTCACCACTTTGTAATGTTTCTACATTAACGTCTTGCCTAATGTCCCGAATTTGTACTTTGGTTCATATTACTCTGCAGAAGTGGCATATCAACTTCTTTTAATCTGCTTACATAAATTAATTTTGTTTCCATATTCTGATGTATAATATGAGAAATGAATGTTGATATTGTTAAACAACTTCAGGAATCTAATCCACACTTTCTCTTACATATGTAGTCTTCATATTGTGGATGAACCAAAAGTAAGTACATCATTTAGTTTGTTGTTTGTTTGTTTTATATATATGTTAACACTGAAACTTTAATGCATTTAATCGCAGATTTTTTTAAATTACTTATGTGAAGGTTCATTCCTGTTTAATTAATCACATCGGTATATATATATATATATATAGTGAAATAAATTATTATGGCTGGAGTGTACTATAGGAATTAGATCTGACCATCATTACACCAGTTTATTTTTATAATTATTATGGTAGTGATAAGGATATAATCAGCTAAGTCTTACAACCTGGCAGACAGGTTCTAACACTGTACTACATCAAAAGTAAGTCAACGTACGATTGAAATAGTCCATACAGTAGGCATTAAAATTAATTTCCCAACTCTGCATTTTGGTTAATATGGTGCATGTGCCTGAATGTGTTACTCGGGTTGATATTGAAAGGGTGAGCACTATTGTTACTTGAGCGCAGCTAGCAGACATGTTGAAGTCTCTGGTCATTTACACATTCTTGTAAAAATTGAAATACAGGTTTGTCTGTTTTGCAGGGTTTCTTCACCGATACAACTTTGTATTATGGCTACTACACTAATGAGTCGGTGAGCGTAGTGTCGGGCCTCACGTACCACATACCCTCTGCATACTTCTTCACTGTGCTGTCTTGCTACCTCTTCATGTTTGTTGTACTTTCCATCAGGTAAACAATGCACGCTGTGTCATTTTGGAAATATTGCTTTCATAGAATTGCTTACAGATATTCACCATGGGAACTTCTCTTTATTTGGCACACTGAAGTTTCTGTTAAATGAAGTAGTTTAACAAAAAAAATGGATACAAAATTTTGTTTGAAGAACTTGTTGTAATCAGATTATTTAGAACATAAATGGGGATGATGTGAATGTAAGGAGAGAAACTTAAATATGTTAGTAGAATGTGAAAAATAATTTGTACCTTTACTTTTATGTAACGGTGGATCGTTGTTTGTTTGTGTTTAAGGGATATGGACCAAACTGCACTATGTCATATATATAATTTACACTGTGGTGAAAATGTAAATTGTAGTCTGGGTTATGAAACCATGTAGCATTGTGTAGATGTTTACCAGTGTTTCAGAGGATGTATTTCCTCTGCCCTGAAGATGGAATGTGATGTGTTCCTTCAGAACATTACTAACCACCAGCATGACTGCGTGGCCAGAAGATCACAGTCCAGAAACTGGACTGGTTAAGTGTGAGGTCTGTCTAATGATGTGGTGATCATTATGATCCTGCAGGTTTCATAATAACAGGATCACCAAATAACTGTTTGAAAGGAGTCGGTTGAATACTGAAGGAACTGCGTGAGGGGTGAAACTGAATATTTTATTAGTGTCTCGGTGATGTTACAGCATGGCTAGATCTTATCGCCGGACATTTATTGAAACTGCCGGGGGCCTAAAGAATGTGGTCACACACAAAGTTTTCTGTGGCTGGGACTTCAGTATTGCTACAGGCGAAGCTGCAGCACTCAAGTCAAAGAGCATTTATAATGAACTGAAGGTAAGGGTGCAGCTCAGTCTTATATCTCTTCTTCCTCACTTCTGCTTTTTGTCCTCCTGCCTTCTTCATTGTCTTCTTCTCTGTCTTATTATTTCCTCTTTCTCCTCATCTTCTACTACTGCTTCCTTTTCCCACTTCCTCCAATCTGATTATTACCGATAACCTGGTCCAGTTGTGTACATCTGTAACAATAGGAACCTTTACTCAGCGACCTGCGAACAAGCACTTTTCTCACAGCTGCACTTTTCCATCGTTGTGATGTGTCTTTATTTTTGCATCTCTTAACATTTTTATTCTCTTCTCTCCTATTTTATTTCGTTTGGGATGTTATCATTCTGTTTTTCTTGTATGTTCATTTCTTAATAGTCCATTACACTTCATATCTTCCCATCTGCCTGTGTTAATGTTCGCAGGAGCTACTGGAAGACATGAAGAAAGAAGATAAAGAGCTGACATGCCAAGGCAAATTCTTCCTTCTCATTGTCCGCATCTTCCTGAATGTGTTTATAGGGTTAGTGCTAGCAAGCACTGGCCTGATCATTTGGTTCCTGTTGCGTGAGGAGATAGGTGTTGACGAGCCCGCAGCTGCAGAGCGCGGCGCTGCCATGCTTATGCCCCTCATCATCACCGTCATCATGATGGCGGCTCCGGTCCTCTTTTCATGGATGGCAAGGTAATGTTCCGCAACAGTGAGTAAGCTACAAGTGTGATGAAATAGATTGATACTTGAAGTGAAAGTAATATACAAAAGTTATTAAGATTTGAGAACACGGGTTATTTCGGTAATTTAGTATGTGGAATGTATGTAGGCATCTGTGATATGAGGTTCTCTTGGCAGTGAAGATTTTGGTTGTAGTCTTCTGGGTTGTGATGCCTGTGGTTCAACTTCAGGGTTGAAGGTGTGGACGGTATGTACCTCCCAGACATTGCTAACCACCTGCATGACCACATGACATCACACACAGAAGACCACGATATAAATAGTCACATTTTATCACAGTCCTCAGAAATGGTTTCTTGTATACTATTTGAAAGCGTGCACATAACATAAAATAGCTATGTGTATTAAATTTATGACTTTTGTTGGAAACGCTGGTTTGATGAACATTTAACAAGAATTTAGGTGAAAGAAATCAAATCAATAAATGTTAATTTGTTGCTTTGTGTTTGTGTAGAGTGGAAGACTATGCCAGTCCTCGCACAGCATTGTTTGTGACCCTGACCAGAACGTTTGTGATGGAGATCGTTGTCATTGGTGTTGTTGTTGCTTTCTGGCTCACATTTAAAAAGAATTCTGAGGTAAGTTCCCTTTCAACCTCATAGTTGATAACATATTACAGCAGTGAGTTCTGGAAACAACTTTTAACACCTGCCTTCCTTTAGTCTGTGTGATGAGGTTAGGAAGACTTGTGCATTAATAATTATAAAATTTATTGATCTGTTTTTGTGCATAATTTCCTCTAGTACAGAGACTGTATTACATTTTTTTGGCATAATATCAAAGGTTTCCTCTATTTCTGACCTTACCATATAAAAATATTCCATTCAGAATATCTAAATTTGCTTACATCTGTCTCCATGCGGAATCTGCCACAGTTCTTTAATTATCACCATCAGACCAAAAACCAAATATAGATTTGTCCTGCTATAATCTTATTGTTTTGCATTCCAAAAAAATCATTTCTGGAAAAAAGTGGCATGTCGTATTTCTCACATACGTTGCAACACCTAATTCTAGAACTATACATTAACTTGTACTTATGCTGAGGATTATGAAAGCTGTAACTTGTTCTGTATCAAGCATTTTACCTTCCATAAAAGATTAATTAAAATTTGGAGGAGTATTTGGGACATCTAGTAAGAATGAGAGTGATGAGAAATGATACAAAACTTTATCAGAAAACCTGAAGTGATGAGACCACTTGAGAGACCTAGGCATAAGTGGTAAGATGATCTTAAAAGAAATATTGTGTGAAGGACTGCATTCATCTGGCTCAGGATATGGACCAGTGATGCGCTCTTATGAACATGGTCGTGTACTTTCAGGTTTTATAGAAGGTAGGGAATGTAGTGACCATCACCTTCTCAAGAAGTACTGTGATTTATGGGGTTAGTTAGGCAGTCTTATTTGCCTTGTTAGTTTGTTGCTGCTTATGTGTTGGGTATGGACTAATGACTAGTTGCATCTAGCCACAAGACACGTTGTTTGATCGGTAATCCACTGAACATGTTATTTCAGTGCTGGGAAACATCTTTGGGCCAGGAGATTTATCGCCTGGTGATTACTGACTTCCTGCTTGCAATTGTGGGCACTTCTTTGGCTGAGTTTGTTCGCTTTCGAATTTACAAGTAAGTGGATAATTACAAAAACCAAAAGTGAAATGTCAGTGTATTTGATCAGTTTATATTAAACTTGCAGGGAATATTCATAAAGACATTTAATAACTTCAAAGGTTGTGGTAGCTATGAAAACAGCCCCCAGCATAGATGAGCGGTGTAATGTGCGTTTGGAATAATAAGACCGACGGTAAAGTTGCGTGCCCTGTAGCTGAACACACATATTAGTTACTCTGCAGTACTTAGAACTTGTGTAAACCTTTCAGCATAACAAATTAACAGCCTGGTGTTGTTGCAGGTCAATGTGGAAGAAGATTGGGGGTCCGGAATTTCACATAGCCCGCAACACACTGAACGTCATCTACAATCAGACACTTTTCTTTGTGGGATTATACTTCAGTCCATTGCTGTCATTTATCATTATTCTAAAGATGTTTATTACATTTTATGTGAAGAAGGTGAGAAACGCTTCGCACTGAAATCCGCAGTAACCTTATGGAAGCTAGCATATGCAGAAAATAATATTCTCTGTAATTTATCACTTTTGTTTCAAAAAATATTGTTAAGTAATCAAAGAATCAATCATATGATTTTATTAATCTACATGTTTCGCAGTTTTTGTGTTTTAGATGGGATGATAGCTTCACTTGAACAAAGTCTATGTTTCTGTTATGATCCTTTAATCCCCTCTGTCCTAAATTTTCACAATTCTCTTATGTTAGTCATTGTTGTCATCCTCTTCTCCCCACCTCCCCCTCCCCTATCATTATCATCATCATCATCATCATACCTAAATACATGACTAGCTTCTCATGCAACTTGTCACTTTAATAGATGATATTCTGAAAGTTTGCACAGATCACGATTCAGATAATTGATGTTCTTTCTGAACTTGCGTGTTTTGTGTCATTTCAGATTGGATTGCTAAACAGCTGCCAGCCATCAGCTAGACCTTGGCGTGCTGCTCAGACACATACACTTTTCCTCGTTCTGTCTTTCATTGCAACTCTGGCAGTGCTCATACTTCTAGGTTACATTATTACACAGTAAGTACTCTGTGTGTAGGACACCACCAGCCTCTTGCAACACAGGTCTCAGGTCCCACACCAAAATTTAGTGGTTGTATTTCACATCACATGACGCCTTTGACAATGTAACACCAGGTCCCTGTTGCATCAGACTGTCAGTTCCCTCTGCCAGGTATAAACTGGAATGAGTAGTGATTATGTAACTAACGTGAAGAAAGTCCTTCTTGGGAAGGTGATAGTTATTTGGTTGGTCAGGTAGTTTTGGAGATGATGTATTTAAACAGACATGACTGGTGATGGATATGATCTCTCCAGCTACAAGACAATATCCACTGCTTTCAGAGTGGAGTCTTCGAGTTGTGGTCCATTCTGTGCCCACAAGTACCCATACGAGATGATCCTCGACATGTTACAGGTGCAAGAAAATAATGGCTTCTTGCAGTTTGTCAGATTCCTGGTTAAACCTGGAGTAATAGGAGGAATCCTGCTGGCGATGTGGTAAGTTCCATCTCTGAAACAGGTAGCAGCTCCATACAATGGCAAGGAATGCATGATTCTGTTTAATACCAGGGCAACCGAGGGGACCTGATGCTCAGCAGGCCAGCCGAGGTTGTCCCTGAAAGATGGCCAAGTCGGCGCAACGAGTGATCTGACTGCTCGGCTACCCTGACTACAGGTTTTCCGTGCCTTTCCTCGGTTGTAAGGCAAATGCCAGGGTATAATTCAAGAGGGGCACAGCCCGCTACCCCCAATCACGGAGGCCATCAGCTAAAGTGATTCCCCCCCCAAAGCCGAATTGGCCCCCACCCTCTCTGGGTTCAAACCCCAGAGAACCAACCAACGAAATTCTTTTTGACAAGTTGCATGACGGGATAACCTCTCATCTGCAGCAACAGACCCTAGTTTGAATGGTCAAGGCTCCCGCCACGACAGAACCCCATTAGCGTAAGCAAATTCCCGCTTTAGTTTTAAGGCTCTGTTTACCATTTCCAGCAGTGCGTTTCGTACACAGGAATGGCGTTACCTAGCAAGGGGTGATGTCTTGCGCTTGCGCAGGACTCCGCCTTTAGTTAGCTTTTTGGTTGGTTGGTTGGTTGGTAATACCTTGCTTTAGCAGGTGATTCATGTTCAAATCAAGAAATTCCCTGTTGTTTATGGGATCTGAAGCTTTCTCAAATTTTCTGTCAATATTTGTTTGCATTTCATACATTATGCTTTGTGTTTGTTTGTATGTTTTCTTACATAACTGTACAGATCGTATGTCATTGAAGTATGCAAAATTTTATTATAGACAACCTGAGAGGAATGCACTAAGCAAATGTATTACTTAATGACCATCTTTGCTGCAGGTCACTGAAATGTATAAAGTTAAAATGGCCTGACCACGTGGCTAGGTTTGAGCAACAAGGCATATATACAGAACTTTTGTTATGAAATTGACGGCTAATATTCAGATTAATCTTAAGGACATGGGTTGTTAGGATGAGAATTAAATGGAACAGGCTAGCATTGTGCCCAGAACTAGGCTTTCATATTAACAGTATTGAAAGATCAGGTTCTTATGCCAGACAGATTTTAGGTTAGATGTCTCACTTCTAGGATGTTGCACCATGTACTCTTGCTAAAATTGATCAATGTTTCAGAGGTCCTTAACTGCCTCCATCAACAGGGTGATAGTAATTTACTCAGATAATTGGATGGAATTAAGTGAGTGATTTCTGTGTTTTAGTGTTGGTGTGTACTTCTTGCGTGCAAAATCATACGAACATAGGGACATGGTGCTTCTGCTCAAAGAGATGCTGGTTCTAGAAGCAAAGGACAAGGAATTCTTGTTGGACAACATCTCCAAGGTCACTAATGGCCGTGAGTATCCGACCAATCTACAAGGAACTGCATGTAATTCATTGCTTATTGGCAACTGAGTGTGTCACCCAGAACAGTACTAAACCCTGGAAATCATTTTATAGAAGTGTTCTAGAAAGTCTGTTATTATTACGTATTTATCATGAAGAAGCTGTCAGGTTGTTCTGCTGTATTGTTTGTTGACTTCTGGCCTCTACCGATGGATGTCCCAGGTTTCTGTCACTGTGGTAAATCAGTTTATTTCTTGATTTACCTGTCTATGCCTAGGTCTCCCTGGTGGCCTCTTCCCATCTAGTTTGTTAACTGAATTTTGAATTATGTATTGAAATCATCACAGTGATACATGTTCATTCATTCTCCCCTTTCATCTGCTTTGCAGGATGGGATTTTAACTTGAGGACTGACAGGAGTTTGGGTGCTAAGTGGAACTTACAAAAACAGGTAATGCTCAAAGGAAACCTGTATTTTATGTTCTTCAGTTTAATGTTAAGTTTCGGTACTCTCATCCCCATTGTAATTCCAGTTTGTTTTTTTCCCATAAAATAAAATCCTCAAAGAATTCTGTATTGCGGCACTCATATTTCTGTTATCTTCTGTGTGAATGAGATGACCTGAAGTTCTCCGCCCTTTCACAGATTTGGCTGAAGCCATTTTTGGTGTTACAGATGTCTAGTCTTGCCTTCTCTGCATATTGTTTTCTGAAGGGATGCTTGTGGAAGTCTGTCAGTGTCCATTTTCTTACGATGGTTTAACATTTTAAGCCAACGTTTCTTAAGGAAAATGAAACAAGTTTATGAGATTACCACATTGTGTGTGTGTTTGTTCCCTCTCAGCTTTTGAACCAGTTTACAGATATTACCATATCATTGCACTTCTTTATTAAAAAAAATAGAGTGTGAGGGTATG
>NW_019059815.1:25532-40227 GCF_000696155.1 Zootermopsis nevadensis
TGCTCTTGTAGGCATGGTAATAAATCTTTTGGTTCCATGAAAGATGAGGGATTTCTTGGCTGGCGGAATGACTGTGAGTTTCTGAACAAGGTCTCTGTTTCATGGAGTTATTTAGTTAACAAATTGCTGAAAAATACAGAGCTTTTGTTAATATAATTTCTTATCAGATGTGAAAAAACACTGATTGTTCTGTTGTTATCTTCTTGAAAATGTAGAATCGTATATTTTATTGTTTTACTGCAGGTGAGGAAGAGAGCAGACATTTACAGCAACACACTGTCAGATGCCAGCACATCGAGAGGTACGTACATTCATAGTAACAGGATTCATAGATATGTGATATAACATTTTTCTCACCTGGTTGTCAACAGCCGAATTAAATTTGTCAAGTTTTAGCAGTCAGATCAGGTTAAATGGAAAAGAAAGTTGGTACAAGGTTTTGTGTGTTACATAAAACATGTTGAGAAGAGTAAAAAGTTGTTGGCCGATAGAAATATTCTCGTGGCAGTGCTGATGGGAACATTTCTCGGTGATGAATTGTATACATCTATATATACACGTCTCACGGTTGAAATCCAAGAGGTTATGATGGACTCAGCATGTAGATGAGACAGATGGAGAATGCATACAGAGTTCTGGTGGGAGAACTTTCAGAAAGTGACTTTAAAAGCCAAGAAGGCTGTGGGAGGATTAGATTAAGATGACACTGGCTCAGGGTCATGTCTAATGAGAGGTTATGTATGTAACTTTCTGGTTCTGTTGTCAGTAAGATAGGTAGTTTGTTGTTTCATATGAGGTGGGGGAGGGGTGTAGTGCATATGGAAGAAATGAGGAATGCATATCAAATTTTGGTCAGAAATCCTGAAGCAAAGAGACCACTTTAGCTTACCTCTAGATGGGAAGATAATGTATTTTGACATTATGATGGATTGCTGGTCACAGTTCTAGCCATGTTGCTATTACTATTAAGTTTCAGTTAGTATTTGCTGTATGTAGTGTTTATAGTTCATACAGACTAGTGGATGAATTACTTGGTGTGTAACATAATACATTTTCACCCTTCAGAGTATGACTTGTCTGAATATGAGAGACCAGTGTTCCAGAGAGGTGTCCGTGAACGCAGGTATTAGTATGTTTTAGCACATAACATGGAATCAGCAATTAAATTTTGTTCCTAACATCACAGTATTAATTAAATGGAGTCATAATTATATGACTCGACATCAAGATGCCAGTAAGACCTGCTGGAATTTAATTTGTGAAATACTGAGAAGAGCAAAGCATTCTGCAGTTGGGGCATACAGCATCATGAAGTTTAGTTTTAGTTAACATTTAATACTTTATTTCAGGGGGGATTTTAAAGAGTAAACATTTTATTTAATATATTAACAAATATTTATAATTCATATGTGATGTCACATTGGGTTGTTTGAATTTACAAAGTCTGGCAGACTTTTTCCAGTATGCATGCCAAAATTAAAATACAATTTTTAAAAATGCCTTTGTGAGTATAAGTTTACTTATCCATTTAACTGCTGTACAAAGAGTATGCACAGCTAGTCAAGTTCAATGCCTTTTATACAACCCAAAGATTCATTACCATGTTTATAAGAGCCCACCACCAGCCCCTATCATGGGCCAATCCATATTCTCTATCCCTATTGCCCTAAGATCCATTTTAATATTATTCCCTTGTTTGGATTTTTCTGCTGCTACATCAGTTTTGTATCACTGTGATTCATCACTGGTCTTTTGCCCACACACCCCTCCCTTCTGATTTCATTATCTTATTCCTTCTTCTCTTAAGTTCTTTTCATAACAGTTCATCTCCATCTGAATGTATTTCTTACTATATACTGTCATTTTGCATTTGGTCTTGTTTGTTTGCTGCTATATTTTCATCTGTACTGTTCCATTTGGCAACATTCTTTCTTTTAATATTTACAATTATGTTCACACCTGGCCATTTTTCTTATCATACTTTAATTTTTTAACAGTTCTTTTCTCTTAAAATATCTTGGTGTACATTATCAAATATAGGACAGCTTTTTGAATATGCATTTAGTTATTTCTTAATATGTATTTATCCAACATGTTGATAGTGTGAATTATTTTCATCCCAAATTTTTCAAATAATTTATTGTTTGCCAAAGAAGCATTGAACCAAACATTTCATTTGCTAAAACTTGCATGTGAAATATTATTTTTAATGAATTTTTATGATGTGATTGTATGTGATACATATTTGAATGGTTGGCAAGGCAGCAGGCTCAAACCTGAATACTGTAGCTGCACTGCCAATTTCCTATTTGTATTCTGTTATTTAGATTTATGTTATAACTTATTTAATTTAAAATTGTATTTATCTATGAAATAGTGTGTTTCTTTGTATTTTATAACTTACACACTGTTAGATTTCATTAAATGTATGCTCATATGTTGTATCATACCGGGACTTATGGTATTATTAAGGGACAGAGGCATGGGGAAAAAACCAGGCATCTGCCTGCTCCTATGCAAGCACTTTGGAAAAGTCAAAATCAAAATTGAGGAAACTCATATAAAAAAGCAATATACTAAATATTAATACCAAGCATGATATGATTTTTTTAAAAAACACTTCCATCCTCAATAGAAAAGTTATTATCAAGTCCAGAACAAAATTAGCAATTTTTCTGACTGTCCCTCTCTTAGGAAAAGTCCTGCCTGTACCTGCAGGCAAAGGTGATCTTGCACTTGGTCACCTGTGCTTAGAACCTTGCAACAGGTGTAAGGGAATAATTGTTAAGTAATAATAGTCCTCACACAAGTTACAGAGCTAGTTATGGTAGCAGAATGAAGGAATAATGTAAGCTGATTTGTATTGTGTGAGATCTGAGGTTCTAATCATCACCTTGAAGATGGAGGCAGTAAGCTCATCTGAAGTGTAGGTCAATATCCAGCAGTTAACAGTGCTGCATCCCAGAAGAGTCTTGGAGTTAGCTCCTATTCCTGAGCTTAAAAGTCTCATATGTGATGTTTCCATTCTCCTAGCTTTCTTACATAACATGCGATTTCATTTCCACACATCAAAGCTGGTTTGGAGAGTTGGATTATAAATTTGTGTTTTTAGATGAAGATGACTGTCATTGTGGATGAAGTCTTGTAGAAGTTTATCAACGTTTCACAGGTTCTTCCCTCTGTTATTATGGCACAGCATCTCAGATGTCATCTTCATACCTAGTAGGATTAGAGGTTTTTGTGGTAGCGAGTTTGAAGACGGGTGTCTTCAGGGTTGTAGTTGCCTCCATCTTCAGGGTGATAATCGCCCTGATGATGGAGACAGCAAGGACCTCTAAAACGTTGGTAAATTACCAGATTACATGGCACTACAACCAAAGGTTGCCAGATTACATGGCACTACAACCAAAGGACTCATAATCGTCTACGTACCCATTGCCATGAGAACCTGAAGTTTCACCTATGCATTTTTATTTTTACTGCTTCAATACAATTTATGTATCGTTGGAACTTCATGATCGTTTCGTACATTTATATACATATGGATTTTGTTTTATATCGTGTTGGAATTAAGTTTGTTGTCTGTGCAATGATTATCTTATAATAGGATTTGAGGTTATTTTCTTTGCTGAGTAAAGTAGTCTGTGGTCATAATTCACTGGCATTAGATGGATTTATTTAAAATGGATATTTGATTGTGGAGTTGGTGGTGTAAGATATATCGTAAGAAGACAAGTCATCGTCATGATGTAAGTAATTGTGTTATGAAATAGCTAATTTCAGATTTCCATTTCCACTTTTGAGATTCTCCCGTAGGATATGGTAATGGAGGTTACGTATTACGTGGCCTGTCTGACATGTCAATGAGGCTACAAATATGTATGTAGAATTCAGTTACCAAAAATGTTGAGAAAATTGTTATTAAGCTTGCTAAATGGTATATACTAATTTTTTTATTAGCTCTATATAAGTTTACAGTGTAATTTCGCCCATTTTGTATGGTGTGAGCAAGCTTAGCATTGAAGGAAACTGGAGGATGGTAGAATATTTGTACCCAACAGGGATGAAGTGACTAGAGGATGAAAAAAATTGCATATTGAGTTTCGTAATTTGTACACGACACCACATATTAGGACAAATAAAAGTGGATGAGGTCTGTGGGCCATGGGTGGAGTTTAGAAATATGTATAAAATTTTGATTGGAAAACGTGAAAAGACGATATCACTAGCAAGATGTGGGTGCAGATGGGAGTTTGACATTAAAATGGATCTTAGGAACATGGTATTGTGGTTATGGGTTGATTGGATTCATCTGGCTCAGGATAGTAACCAGCGGTAAACTTTTGTGAACATAGTTTTGAACTGCCAGTTTATATTAAAGGCAGAGAATTTCTACAAAGGGGTGTTCCATAGAGTTCTGTGTGAGGTTGTATAGCATAAATTTATTGTATAGCATATCTACTGGCCTAGAATAGATTCTAAACCTCGGTTCCATCCTATAATCAGCCAGTTACAAGGAATGACCTTTGTGGTAAGTTTTGAGGGTTAAATTTCAAAATAAGATATTAGCTAAGCTGTCCTAAATTAATGGAGCAAAACTTAACTATATAGGTATACTATGTGGTCAAAAGTTGCCCTGCCACATGGCCTAATTTGATGGTTTTTAACTGTATTCTACACTTCAACCATATAAATTTAATTCTGCCCAATTGTTATGGTCAATTCTAACAGTTTTCTTTTATAAAGTAAGTATTCTTTTACTGTTAGATGAATTGCCCCAAAGAATTATTCAGTATTTCATAATAGAGTGAAAATAGGCAACTGATTTCTGACTTCCTGCCACGAAAACCTCAAATCCTACTTAATTTATGAGTGTCTGTACTGTTGATATGAAACATCAATGTAACTGCTGTACTCCATGCTCTGTTTTTTGTTCAATAAGGATCTATGGAATATGAATGACATCTTTTCTGTTCTATTCTATGTCATTGTCTGTGGCTGGGGCATGACACTGACCACTCATTCCTATCTAGTGCTGAAGTCAAGAATAAGTAGGAGTTACACCTCCTCTCCCCACTAGTGCCTGCATGGCATGTAGCGGGTCAGCTTTATTTTTGTTTCCCCTTTCTTCTTCTTCTTCCTCCCCCATTTTGTTATGTGCCAGTCAGATACATGTATATGGATGTGATTATAAATGTCATGTGTTACTGCTGTATGCTGGTCATTCTAGAATTATTTTAAGTTATGGGGACAATCTTTCTTTGCCTTAAATGTTAAAATAAGTAAAAAGAACCTACCAAGAGCTAAAGACTGAACAGTATGGTGTAATGGCTATTGATGTGGCTTCAGAATGGGTTTAATTCTTCAGACTTTTTTTTCTAATCTTCAGAATTCAGTGACTTCTGAAGTTGTAAAGTTCTTTTTATGCATATATCTATGGAATGTAAAATAATACAAACATTTGTATCAGTGGGCTCATTTCATGTCCCATCACGTAATAGGTCTGAAGAAGTTCTGAACATTTATTTCTTGTATTGGTATTGATGTATTTCCAGAACAGCTCTATGCTGATTTCTAGCTGAAGACATACCTGAGAGCTGCTACTGTTATTACAACATGACGTCCATGTTTGACCAATATGAGCAAGCCTCCCAGCGGTTCAAAGGCACAGCAGGTTCATCTGTTCGACCTGAGATGGTAAGAAAACAAAGTAACATTATCTCAGACTTCTATTGCTGAACATTGTGGCTGAGTGGCTTTCCTACTTTGTAATCAGGAAATCCAGGGTTCAAGTCTTATGTAGCAGTTTTTACTCTGGAAGGGTAGGACATCTATTGACAGCGTGTAAAAGCTTTTGCCTATACCAAAATATAATTTTTTCCATAAGTTGTTACAAGGTATAGCGCTGTAGATTAAAGAAAATTGTGAATGAAATAGAAACGGATGTTTAAAATCCAAGAAAATAACAGACGGATGATAGTGTAAGATCTGATTTACAGTGTGGCTGACATATAGTACAGGATGACTGCTTTCATTTTATTGAGAAATTCCAGACAGCTTAATCTTGTTTCTTAGAACTCATATATTCATCACTGTTTAAAAAAGCCTGCCAAATATAGCCCACAACTTCACATATTTTACAAAGTTTTATTTTAATATCTTCTTTTCATCTGTGTCAAGATCTCCCAAGTGGTCACTTCCATTGAAGTTTTCCAACCAAAATTTTATATGCTTTTTAAATAATTTGCTTTTTAGTTTCACCAGTTGACTTCTTATAATGTAAGCTGTACTTGTGTGTGTGTGTGTGTGTGTACACTGTATTAATATGATTCTTGTTGGTTTTGCAGAGCACGACAGGATTTATACATATGAAGCTAGAGGAAGAGCCCCCAATTTTCAGCAAACAGAAGGTCAACTTCTCCCCAACAGATCGCATCACCCATCTTGCAGTAAGCAGTGAATTGCTCGTGCTTGTCATGGCAAACAATGTTCTGCTTAGGATAGATCTTCGACAGCCCGACAAGCCTCAAGGTAATGACATCTTATTGGTGATTTCTGGGGAAATAAGATATGCCTACAAAATTTTGATCAGTAGGTCTGAAAAGTGAAGACCACTTGGGAGCCTGGTCATAGGTGGGAGGATAAGTGGGTGTTGAGCAAATAGAGTGTGAAGTTGTTGAACGGATTTGACTGACCCAGGATAGGGGCAGTTGGTAATATGGAAAGGAACAGCAAACCACATTTAAGAGAGTGTTTGCATTCCAGGAATATCATCCAAAAGGTAGGAGGACTGAAGTACGTAGACAAGTCCTGATGCTTTATGTAGGAATTGGAACAGCCACATTGAACTAATGATTAATTTATGTGTGTGTGTTTTATGTTTGCTCAGAGTATTACTGTGCTATGTATTCACAGAAATCGAGCTTGGTAAATATATGTCACATTTGAGACTAAGTGATGTCTTTTTGGACCCTTTGGGGCATCATTTGTTGCTGAGCTTGTCCTCCAGAAACACAGAGGCTTTAGCAGAACTTCTGTACCTCTCCCGCAAGACCAGTAAACTAAAACAGGTGGGTTTGTGTCTGTTAACTTTAGTATAAATAGAGTTGCATTATTAGTATGGTAAGTACATATCATATCATATCATTATATAATTTTATTCTTATTCTCTTCTGTTTCCATTTTAAAGGGAACAGCTGATATTTAAAACTGTCACATATTTGGACTGTGGTCTTCTGGTTGTGATGCATGTAGACTTTTAGTTACCATTGTTTTGGAGAAACATGTCATCTTCATCTTGGTAACCATCTACTAGACTAAGATTTAAATGTCCGCTTCCATGAAAGCCTGAAACCGTGTTCTTTGTTTAATTTCTTATGGGATGATGAACCTGATTTTGTTTCCCCTTGATAACTCTGAAACAAATTGACTAATGCTTATGAATGCTGAAGGAAATTCATGCTCTAAAATGTCAAATAATCTGACATTTCTAACTGAAACAGATCCATACTGTCTTTCTTTCTGTGTAACATTATTTGAATTTTATTCATCCAGGAGATGCTTTTACACTGCTCATTGCATTGGCGTGGAATTCTGGGATGGCTGCTATGTTTTGTCTATGACAAGCTTGTGTATTGTCCATTCTTCACTGCCATGAGGTGATGTTGGTCTGTCACATGATTTTGTAGATTTGACCGCTAACGTCTTGTTTCCAGCCGAGCAAGTACAAAGGGCATGAAGTAACAGCTGTGGGGTGGAACTTTGGAAATGACTCTGACATTACCACTGGTCCTATCCTGCTTGGTACCTCAAAGGGACTGATATTTGAAACTCAGATTGCCCAGGATGGAGATGGAATCTTCCAGTCAAGTTTGGAACAGTACTGGAGACAGGTAAGTGGTTATTTCTGAATCAGTTGGAGAACCCACATCAAGGCCCACCATTGAATAAGACCTGAGCCAGTTCCATGCACATCCCATCCTCGCAACTGGCCTCCTGACGTCTGTCTTAATGTTACATTTACATTGTCCTCTCAATCATTTACTTTTCCAAAAAAAAATTCACTCCAGTGAGCTGCTTATTTCTCTCTTCTGAGCTATATTTTCAGGCCTTCGTAATCTCTTAGATTTCACTATCCTAATAATAATAATAATAATTATGATGATAGGTGACCTGTGTAAATAAAATTCCACATTGCGGAAAACCATAAAATACTTTCTATATCGCTCTGAAATCTTCATGTATTTTGAGTGTTTTGAAAGCTATTTGAGTAATTTATCAGTGTAAATAATGAAGTTTATTTTTAGACAATAGCTTTTAGTTTTTATTCTAGATTGTCTGAATACGTTACTAGTACTGACCAGATAATGTTGTAAATTGTTGTGTAGCTTACACTTTAATTGTGTAACAGTTTCCCACGTACATCCCAATGTGAAAAATGTAAAGGAAGCACGACTTTGCTAGTTTGTGCTTTAACATTGTCCTGTAATTTGGTCTAGGCGTGATTCTGGCAAGAGATTTTTCATGTTTTATGTTCCGTTATCAGGTATCAGAGCATATGGGACTGCCTTGTAGCTATGATATGTGGGCCCAAAAAACAATGTAATATTTTGTGAATTGTCTAAAAAGGTTAACAGTGTGTATTTGTTTGTATCGAAGAGACTTGAAGTAAGTTTGAAATGGAAGTTATTGCATAAGAAGGCCTACATGGCCCATATAGTGGGCTCCGACAGGAAAGTAACAGAAGTGTACAGAATAGTGAGGAAACAGCCACTTAGAAGAATAAACAGAACAGAACTAGATCTTGTGAACTTGATTAATGGTGACGATGAGTTAGAAACATTATAAAATGAACTTCTCAGTATTGGTAGATCAGAACATGATGTGGCACCTGCCTCATCAGCTTGGATGGTGCATTGCCAGGTAAATGTGAGATGTCATAGTCTATGTGATTTTGTTGAGGCAGCTTGAAACACGTATCTTAAAGCTTGTTCACTTGTCTCATTTCCTGCTGGTCATAGCTGCCGAGTTACCTGCCACTGTATGGAGCTCGGGACGTAGATGGTCTGGTAAATACAATAAAGCTTATGTTTTGTGTTGTCAAAGGAAAGTAGACTGTAAGAGAAATTGCAGGGATAAGCACTGGCTGTGGCATGCAAAGACTGCGGCTCCCTTTAAAATGATTAAATGACATGTAAGGTCTAGAGCAGCTTATTAGGCACGCTTTTTATCAGATGCAGCAGTAAAGATTACGTCTTTTTAATTATATTATTTGGTAAATATATTGAATTGTTAAAAAGTACAAAGGTGTTTTTATTAGTGTACACAGCTTTTGACCTATGTTTGTATGCAGTCTTTATTGCTTTAGTTTTCTTAAAATTCGGTATGTTCAGACTTAGTCCTTTTTCAGGCTTTGGGCATGGGAAGTCCTTCAGATTACATGCCTCTTTGTTTGAAAACAGCTAGAATAAGTTTTCCAACATTGCCCTTTAAGAAAGCAAGATGTAAAAGAAAATTCAAGGAACTTAAACTAATGGCATCAGATACAAATAACACAGAAATGTGCATCTTACTCTGTTTACTTACATTACAGGTATTTGACATAGGTAAAGGGAACAGCACATCAATTACAGGGCTGCAGTTCCACCGTGTCCCTGGCTCAGAGAAATATTTTGTGCTTGTAACAACTCCAAACCGGCTTTACCAGTTCATCGGTTATGTGACTAAATCTGATGAAAAACCACTCTTGCAACAAATCTTCAATAGCTATCTTAATGTTCCAGGTAAAAGAAGTGTTGTTTCATCTGTTTTATTTAACTTCAATGTCAGCAGTTCAGACTGTACAGCATCAGATGATCAGATGATAGGATAATTAATGAATTGGAAAGGATATGGATGGAAGTGATTGTGGCCTAATGTGGGGTCCTCTCCCAGAATTTGTCTGGAAGGACTGAGGAAAACTTGATAATCTCAGTCAGGATATGTGATCTCTAGACCAAGATTTTAACATAGGACCTCCTGAATAAAAACCATAGCGTATATAGTCCATCTGCATTGCCAACAGCAGTTGGTTAAGAAGTAGTGAGATGATCTGTGGAGGCAACTTGCATGATTATGCCTTTCTTTCCTTTTTAATATCGGTATGTACTTTCACCATTGGTGGAATTGTTTAATAAAGTGCACCCATTAGGTATCATTTAGACTCTAATGGAGACTTCATTGAGTTATCTAGTGCAGTACTAAGTTTTGTGAATGTAGGTAGGCTGAGAGACATGCGTAACGAGACCATATTTGTCTTACAAATAAGGCTAAAATGAAAGACCAGAAATTTCAGTTGTGTTCCATGAAATAATTAGGTTTTTTTCCCACTTGGTTGTAGCACATCTTCTCTTCTTCGTTGTTTGTCTATACTCAGAATGAAGTTACTTCTGTTCTGCTCACTGCTTCCAGTGCAGCACTATTCAGGAATGGTGGCAACTCCATTAAACATGTTCTGTGCATTTCAGAGACACTGGTTTTTTAGTTCGGCTGTTTGGTAACATTTCAATTCATGGTATGTGTTATTTGTTTCAGAGGGCTTTCAGGATATCCCAAGTTCTCTGAAGTATTCCAAACTGCAGTTCTATTACCCAAACCCAAAGGGACTACCAAAAACTTTTGCTTGGCTAACAGAACCAGGGATTTTCTATGGACAGGTGAGTTTGTTCAAAGTCTTATAGTAGCATTTCTTGAAATGTTCAAAACTTGGTCCTTCTCCTCCCCCCTCCCCCAGAATGCTGTGTGCCAGTAAGAACACAGTACAGCGGATGCCGCCTCCCAGTATTCCTGTATTTAAGGTTTTAGTTTTAATGATCCCAAATCCATGAGCCTAATTTTAAATGAACTTTGTGTTGTGCTCAAAACCGTTGTCTGCTGAAATACCATAAATGGTATCAGGGAATATGTTGAATAAACAGTTGTGGACACTGACAAGGGGTGGTCCTTCATTTTAGGTGTGGGGCTTTCACTTCTCAGTATGTTATGGAATGCTACAAAGGTCTTACTTCAGGGATCTATGCGTAGGTAGGAAGGTAATATCAGGATGGATGTTGGTGAAAGAGATATGATTGGTGGATTGGATTTAGCTGGCTCAGGATTGGGTAAGATGGCAAACTTTTGTGAATAGAGTAATGAATCTTTGGTTCCACAGAAGAAAATAATTTCTTGACCGGGTGGGTCACCATGAGCTTTTCAAGGAAAATCCTGTGACGTTAGAAATGTTCCAAACAGTTGGTGTAGCTGGATCGATAGTTAAATGAAATATTTTGTTTCAGCTGGATACAAATGGCCAGAATTCTGTTGTGACAAACAGCCAGCTGCTGCAGTACCATCCACCAAATTCAGGTGCTCCGCTTGCATTTGTGATCACCGAGTTTCACGTCCTCCTGTTGTATGCCGACCATGTGAAGGGCATTTCCCTCCTGAATCATGAGCTTGTGTTTGAAGATGTTTACAGTGAGGTACAGTATTGTATATTGTTAACACTTAAAGATGTATGTAGCAGTAACATTCTGGATTTGTATCTTGTGGTACCCAGTTTAAATCTTGGCTTCTGGTCCACAGGCCTCGTAATTGGATAGCACCTTATCTTACAGCAGTTTGACACAGCACCTGCTTGAACTCTGTGAATGTGAGTGAATAATGGACAAAACAGTTAGCAGTTCATTAATTGATTGTCTGTCTTTACATCTCCTGAGCAGTTCAACTGGCAGAAAATGTTATAGAAACAAAATATGCACTACTAAAGGAAATCTGTTGCTAGTCTGGAGCCACGAGGTTTGGGATTACAGTATTCTTATGTCTCTAAAGTACGTTCTTTCACACATAGTTGATTTAGTGCTTTGCTCAAGAGAAAACTCACTTCCTAGTTCGGAGTTTGCGTGTCACATGTCTTGTAGTCTCATCAGGTTTCTAATGTGACTTGACAATAGGGAGTCAGTGTTAGTGCAGTAACTGCAGGATTGTACTATTTTGATTAAGCATGAACATGAACACTGTTGCCATGTTGTGTTTGCAGTCATTTGGGAAGCTGGTGAACATCACACAGGATCCTGTTAAGGGCACGATTTGGGCGTTTACAGAGAAGGCGGTTTTCCGATACAATTTTTTATGAAGCTTTTAATCATAGAAATTGCCCATATACTCTTGAATATAGATTATGTAGGTTGGTTAAGGTGCTAACATTCCAGACTTGTACCTAATTCAACTTTCAGCGGGGCCACCTGTTACCTTGACTGAGGTTTTCCTGGTGAACATCAGTTAACTCCAGACAAATACTGTGATGGCAACTTAAAATAGTCCACGACAGTTTTCCTTCAAGTCCTTACCACCCACTACTCATTATAATTTTTTCACCTTGTTTGACAGTTTGTAGTCTGTATGTGGAACAGCATCATTATATAATGTAAGGATCAGTTATGTGGTGTTCGTGCGTTGCAGGTGTATGTGGAGAAGGGCGAATTTGAGCTTGCCAAGCAGTACTGTAAGGACAATCCTGCACACATGGATCAGGTGCTTGTCAAGCAAGCTGAAATGTACTTCACCAACAAACTGTATGTAAAGCTGGACTCCATGAAATTAAATTTTATTTTATAATAGTACTGATGTACTAACGTAACAGCTTGCAAATGCCTTGTTTCTTGTATTTCAAGATATGAGAAGAGTGCTGTGCATTATGCAGAGACGCAGTCATCATTCGAGGAAGTTACTCTTAAGTTTCTGCAGGTGTGGCAGATTGAGGCACTAAAAACGTTCCTGAAGAAGGTGAGTGTTTCATTCGAGTCAAGGGGCGTTTTCTACTATGGAGGTCAGATTTTCTAAATATGTTTTGTGTGATTTTACACAGATACTTAGCCTTGATGTTCAGTTGTTGGAGATAAAGATGTGTTTTTGCAAAGTTTATCACACACTGCACAGAGGCATGCATTTTTTGTTGATTTTTTTATTATTATTAAATACACATATATAAAAATGTTTGAAATAAAAATTGTGTGTTTTGACTACATATATTTGTATAGTGAACAGTTTTTCAGAAAAGTGATAAATTTAATTTGAGCTTTATATTGCCTAGAGGATGCATTGGACACAGTAGAAACCAAAATTATATTGTCGCACAGTTACCACAGTAAAATACATGGTATGCATTCTCTTATGCAGATTTTGTTTATATTTTCATTGCCAACTGTGCAGCATGTCATGTGGTGGTTGAGAGAGTGACATCTTTTGAAACACTCCATAGTGTAGAGAAACCTGCTCTGCTTGCCACCATAATGCCTAAACTGTCAACTCTTTGTGGACCTATCAGTTACTGACACTGGCAAGAAGTGAATAAATAACCTGCAAGCTTTTGAATCCTACCTGGCACAACCATTGGTTTCATGCCCTTCTTTTGGAAAGCTTGAGAAACACGGAAATAGGAAACCGCTATGAACATGTTAACTTTTTCATTACACATTGAGTTCACTGTGCAGCAAACAGTATTCATCTTAGTAATAAAAGTGTTACATGTGCCATGAATGCGTTTCTGTTTCTTGCATACATTTGGTTTCCATTACAGAAGCTGGAGGGCCTGAAACATCAGGACAAAATGCAGATAACAATGATTGTCATTTGGGTGATTGAATTGTTTTTGAATCAGCTGGGCACACTGCGAGATGAAGGGATGAAGAATACCAATGAATACATTAGTCTGCAGAAAGAGTTGGACGCTTTCCTTGCTCGCCCACAGGTCATGGTGAGTTTTGCGAACCTCGCGGTAGATGACATGAGATTTGAGGTACTCACAATGGTGAAGTTGTCAGTATTGGTCTCCTGTGCTATAATGCCATGTGAACTTAGAGGTAGACAGCCCAGAAGATAGAGGCAGTATGTGCATGGAAATCGTTTGTCTGGAACCTCTCGTATTGTCAGCTCGGTTTATAATGGAGAAAACATAATTGTATCTAGACCTCTTCTGATAAAGTTAGTGATGATAACAGAGATTGTTTATTTACTAAAACTGGAAAAGTCATTATTTTTAAAATAGGTAATTTCTCAGCCATAATGAGATATACAAAATTTGTGTACTTGAATATATGAAGTTGTGAATCAGTAGCAGTCCATTGATATGATATGAAGCACTGTTGGAAAGGGTTCTGATGTCCATTGTGCTCCTTTTTATGTATCACTTCTTTTATTTGTGAAAGATAATTATGTTTTTAGTCGTATTTATAATTCTGTTTGATGTTTGTTGATTTAGTGCTTCAAACTAGAACCAGACCAGTGTTGGCAATATTCCAATTAAAAATGGATATATGTTGCTTATTGTAGGAATGTGTGAAGAATAACCGAGGCACAATATATGACCTGATGGCGAGTCACGGAGATAAGGACAACCTCATTAAGCTGACCATAATCAACAAGGATTTTGAACGAGTCATCCGTCATCACATCCATAAGAACAACTATTTAGAAGGTACAGATGAGTAGATGATTTGCTTACCGTATGTACAAGTAAACAAGTAGATGACTTGACATTTAACCAAATAAATGGCTGGTTTCTGTTCCACCATAAATATAACTTAAAATTGCCCGGTTCTGTATCAAAAGCGTTCGTACATGTTACTGGAATAGCCGGGGTAGCTCAGTCAGTATAGTGACTGGCTACTGACTGGACGAC
>NW_019059815.1:40466-87245 GCF_000696155.1 Zootermopsis nevadensis
TTACTTACATGTTACTGGAAACACGAGAAAGAAAAAGTCTAAGCCAGTGATTTCCAGCTGTAGTTAGTGTTGAAGTTTCATATGTTGCAGCTCTGGATGTACTGAAGAGTCAAAACCGGAAGGAACTGTTCTACCACTTTGCTCCGGCTCTGATGCAGTTTGTACCAAAACAGATGGTCAGTGCTCTCATCAGTCAGGGAAGAGGTCTTAGTCCTGCCAAACTGTTGCCTGCACTTGTCACGGTTGATGAGTACCAGGTCAGTGTTCAAAGTATCTGTGACCTACGCACATTTAGTTTGTTCTCTGTGTGGGTACATTTGACATGATATTTTTGGGATCATACATACAGAAGTAATTTGTGAAATTGCCATATAGTATTTCATTTAGGATAAAGACATATGAAAAACTGTATGTTTATACTTGCTTTGGCTTTAAAGTGTGCAGTAAAACCACACATTTTGCTAACCATTGATCGTGCACTGTCTGTACAGACATAACACATTGTTTCCAACTAAGGCCTTTTTCAGCTCTCCCCTCCATCTTGATCTGTTCCAGGCTGGAGAAGCAGTCCACTACCTGGAGTTCTGTGTACAGACACTGGGATGTCAGCAGCAGGCCATACACAATTACCTTCTCTCACTGTATGCACGCTTCAAGCCTCAAAGCCTCATGAACTATCTGGCAATGCAGGGTCAGTAGTTGAAAGTACTCTGCACAAGTGCACATATGTTCATTCACAACTTTCTGACCACAGTAGACTGTGTTAATGCCATTTTACCATTTTTCCAAGTGGCCATTTTCCAAAGATTTTCTCACCAGAATTTTGTAGGTACTTCTTCGCTCTGCCATTTTAATTACATAGCTCTTCATAGTGTCTTCTGTTTCATTATTATAACATGAAGTGAGCTACATATGTCACTAAGTTTCTCATTATGCACCATCGTAGTCAGTCCTTTTTCTTCCTCCTCCTTAGTTTCAAAAAACTTCAGACCTCTTTGCTTTCAGGCATTTGTAATGTGTTCAGACCTCACAGTAAGAGATCACATACAAACTGACTGCCATAATCATTGTTTTTGGTAATAATTATTGAACTGAATATGAATCCATTTCAGAATGTGTGCTTCTCATACTTTCATCGTAAATGTAGTTTTTACTTGGAATTGTTCACACATACTTAAATTCTGAAATATTCTTTTAGTCTAGTTTCATTTCTGGTCTGTAGCAGAATGTTACTGTATTATTATGTATGCTATTTATATTTCCCTCCAGTAATGTAGCTTTTTTTGCATAAATGAGGACCTGATTTATGCCATTCAGTTCTTGTCCTTCCTGATAGCATATAGCAGAAAAAAATTTAAAAAGTCGTTTGAATAAAGCATCTCTTTGTTTTAGCTCATTGTGATTAATTGGAAACGTATCCTGCCTATATGGTAAATTTAATGGCTTCTTGATTTAGGTCAGGATGCCAGCATGGTGTCTTATGACATCCATTATGCACTGCGTCTGTGTCAGGAGAAAAACCTCACTGAAGCTTGTGTGCAGCTGTCAGCCCTTCTGGGACTGTGGGAATCAGCAGTTGACCTTGCACTTACCATTGATGTGAAGCTGGCTACGCAGACTGCTAGTTTACCGCAAAATGACCCTGAACTTAGAAAGAAACTCTGGCTGAAGATTGGTAAGTTGAACTTTGCATTAAGATGGTGATTCTCAACACATTTATTTTTCTCTCCATGCCTTTCGTTGAATATCATGACTATGTATGATTGATGTAGAAAGAAATCTGTCAGCATGTCCACTGACATCATCATATAAAAGAAACATTATTATTCCATCTATTCACCACTTTATAGGGTATTTACTTCTATGTACCCAAGACAAACCTTGCCCCTGAGGTACATAGTGCAGCAGCTATTTCCAAAATACATTTTGTTTTTAATATATGTTACATGTATTATGTAATTTTATTGTGAGGGATGGCTATATATTTTACAACGGTGTCTTTCGAATGTTGAATGAAGATCCTAAAATGGCAGTTTTCTGAAGTTCCCTGATGTTGAGTTCGCCCAGGACATTGGCCAAATATTTTCTGACTGACTTGGAGACAGTTCCAGTTGTTACTTTAATTATTAGAATTATTTTGCCTTCATTCTCCACATTTGCCGTATTTCAATGAGAAGGTCCTTGTATTTTAAGATCTTCTCTGCTTCCTTCTTGATTACATTTTTGTCAGTTGGTATTGCTATATCAGTTAAGGGACAAGTTCCATTTTTGTTTCGGATTATAATATCTGGTTTGTTATTTGGAATGGTTCTCTCTGTTTTGACTTGTTGGTTCCACAGAATAGGTATATGGTTATCCTGACTTGTCTCAACTGCCTTCGGGATGTGTTCGTACCAATTATTATTATTTAGCCTCTGAAAACAGTCCTCCTGTATCTGTGTTCATGTTTTCCTTACTTTGTTTTGTATCTTCCCTTTCCCCACTACAGCTCTCCATCTTGTGCCAGATCACCATTAATGTTTCCACCAGGGTGGGACTTCTTGTGACAAAGCCTATTCCATTCTTCTCTTGCTTCTCATAACTCCTGATCTAATATGCATGAATGAATTATTTGTGGACTGGAGTGTAGACGAATGCCCAAGGAACATGCAGTGCTATTAACATAGCCACCAGTTTGTTATATTCCAGCAAAGGCCAGTGTTTGTGAGACCTGATGTCAGTTAGTGTCTGGCTGATAAATAGAATGGTGAGCAGTTAGTTGTTTCTCGCCCCATAACTATAACTATATTAATGCCAGATGCATCATACCATCTTGTCATGAAGAAACACAGGAGGCAAGTGGACATCTCCATATTTCTTTTGATGTTATATTTATGAATTTCATATTTGAATAAAGCATATGAGGATGACTGTCGTCTGGGTTGTAGCTCCGTGTAGTCTGGTAGAAGTTTACGAAAGTTTCAGTGGTCCTTGCTGCCTCCATTGTCTGGGCACCCTGTCCACTATATATGTTACTACCAGATGTTGCAATTTATTCACATTAATTTTACATAATAATATAATCCATTATTTTAAAGGACAGAGGAAAAAACACATTATTTGTCAGGAAGGCAAACAGGTTTATTTATATTATACAGAACAAAGGAAAATATTTTAAATATTGTCATAGGTAGACATTTAGGTTTACTTTACACATCTCCTGTCACACATGATTCTGTTTACCAGCGGACCATGAGTTGTTTTTATTTGCCAATTAAAAATGTAACGCTGTGGAAGAAGACTGTTTTGCCTCATGTGTAATTTTCTGGTGTCCCACCTGTGGGGAAAGAATAAATTGATGGTGTGCTGATTAGCAGCACCAGCCTCATATCGGAGTATATTACAATAAGCTCATTCTGTGTATTGATGGACATTGAGCAATAATAGGTGATGCTACATTTTAGTATCACAGATGAGTTATTGGTAGAAGCCTTCAGGACTAGAGATATCTACCAGATGGTAGTGGCCAGTGGTGTGGCGATAGGGGCACCCAGAGGGGCAGTGGCTGCAGGAGTGTGTCCAAGGGCCCATGGAGCTACAAGAGGAGCAGCAATGGAAGCTGCAAGAGGAGAAGCAATTGGAGCTGCGAGAGGAGCAGCAATGGTAGCTGAAAGAGGAGAGGCAATGGAAGCTGCAAGAGGAGCACTGACTGCAGAGGTGTAGCCAATGGCCAGGGGAGCAGCAATGGCACTTCCCAAGGGAGCAGTGGCAGCAGGGGTTTGGCCAATAACTAGTGGAGCTGCAATGCTACGACGGCGACGGTTAAGGATGACAGTTTTGGTAGCAAGATGTGCAGCCTTAGCAATAGCAACTTCAGGAGTGTCAGCAATGGGCAGAGAGGGTCCAACAGGCAGTGCATTGCTGGCCACACGGTATCCCAGAGCATCAGCAACATAGTCAGTCCTCAAGACTTGGCCTCCAGGACTCACGTAGCTGAAGCTGCCAATCTTGTTACCAGCTGCGTCCTGTAACAGGCACATCATTGTATTTTGTCTGTCTATAAATATGATATGGGGAATTGCATGATTTTTTCTTCTCTCCCCACAAAAATACTTAATATTGGTTTTGTGAAAAACTTTTCTTACTATTAACGTTACTGTCTTGGTTAATGCCCTTCATGTTGGACCTAGTGTTAGGTGCTATGCAGTTACAGTTTATGGCCTTGCAAGAGAGCCCACTGTGCTGAAGGTATGAAGTAGAAAATGGAGTATTTTCCATATTCATACCATTTTTTAACATGTATGAATTAAGTTCAATAGAAGAACCAGCCTCTATGCAACAGCCACATCTAACCATTGCAGGCCTAGTACATACTTATATTTAATTATTTCTGACAATTCAGTATGAATTCTACAAATGTCTTGTTTCTTCTGCTTTATAAAATATGTTTTTGAAATTATCCAATTTTACTTCTTTAAGATCAGCAAAACACTTCTTTAGTCTTAAAAATGGTCTTGTTGCTGGAGAGAAAAAGTGATTTCCATTTGCAAGAATTTTTCAAATTATGTGCTTACCTGGATAGCATTATGGGTCTGAAGTGGCTCAGCATGTCCATAACTGGCCTGCCCAATTGCATCCTGAATGTGGTATTTGGACTGGGTAGCAAGGGGAGCACCAATTGACACAGCTGAAAGGGGAGTAGCAATTGACGCAGCTGTGAGAGGAGCACCAATTGATGTGGCTGCAAGACTGCTGATGTCTCCTGCCAGTATGCTAGGCTTGGCAAGGGCACAGGCCAATGTAGCTGTGAGGACAACCTGAGAATAACAGCACTGACAATTAGGACCTACATCATAAAACTGGAGAGAGATAAGCAGATTACAAGAAATACATTTCTACAGTCTTGAGAAACGAACAAGAAAAACAAATCCAGACCCAGAACGTTAAGCAAGATGTGAGACTAGAAACACTATGAGAAATATTGGTGAAAAAGGGGTACAGGATTATGCATGAACAGTTGGTGGTACTGAGAACTAGGTAGAAAGACCACATGAAGAATGTATAGAACAGATTAAAGAGTGGGTGCATACACAATAAAATTTCATTTAGGAGGAAGGAGAAGAGTGGAGAAGGCTTTCTCATCAAATGATCTGCCCTGTCAGAAAAATCAGTGAAGTATGGTTATTATGAAGCATGTTGCTTTCATACAATACTCAAAGGGTGATTGAATCAAGAGAGTTGAGGTTGTTGGGGATGTAGCACAAATGAACAGACAGACATTGCCAGCCCCATGTGCATTCAGTACATGCAAAGAATGCATAAAAGAAAAACTAAATATGTTGAAATAAAATATAGTCAGAAATACACGTAAGTAAATGGAGTACGGTATAAAAAAAGTGACCCTGCCCCGCTACAAATCAGCATTTTGTTTATGAGAGTAGTATCTTTAATATCATTTTCTGTTTATTTAAAATCTGAAATCTGATTTTAGTTATATTTGAGATAATTTCCTGGTTATTTTGTATTAATACAAAACTGGTTAATGTACTTAGTATTTAGTATGTGATCTACTCACCAAAAACTTCATCTTCCTGGCAAGTTCTTTGAACTTGTAGCTAAGAGTCAGTTATTGAGAACTGTGTGCTCTAACATGTAGGGACCTCGCCTTATATACACACACATTGGTTTGGGTAGGAGCTTGCCTGCAGTACCTACTCTTCCACGCCCATATATCAAGGCCAGTGCTCCTAAAGCCAGGACCTTGGGACCAATATGCTTGAACTTCCTAGTTTCTGCACCATTTTTGGGTCCATATGAACTTAGATGTATGGCATATCAGGAGTGGCCAATATTGACATGCAGTATCATCAGCTGAAGGAAGATCCGTACCAAGGAGTTTGGTAGTTGTCTCGTGTAGAATAAATAACCACTGATTCAGCTAGTTGTAAACTTCGTTTGTCTTTCACCTTTTGCATTTAGTATGATGTACAATCTTGGTGTGGCGAGGGTTGATTTTGGGGTCATTGTTGCTGCAAGGGTCCTAAAATTAGGCTGAAAACTAGAACTGAAATTGTAAGTAATGTCTGGTGATTTTATTGGGTTGTTACAGGTGTACCAGACTTGAAATTTTTTGTAATTTTTTTTTCAATTTTGTAAAAATTTGAAACAGGCAGGCATTGTTATTTAAATTTATAAACATTTCCAAATTCAAGTATTATACCTCAGTGCCATAGATTTTCATTGTCATGCTGACACTTAAATTGGCAGCCTGGGCTTCATGGGTTAGTTAACAGATACTTGTGGCAGGTGCAGTTTAAAAGTATTAAAAATATAGTAAATTCTTCATTATTATATGTTAAATTTGTAAAGCAGTGAAGAATATACTGCAATGGTTTCTTAACCTTAACATATAACATTAAGTTTTTAAATGTCTCCTGTAAAATTTTGGCATGAAACACACTGCCAGACTGGAGAAATTCATTTTTTAAGTGACCAGTATGCATAAACTGTCTCTCTTGAGCCCTATTTGTGGCATGGTGTAGTATTCTAACATCTGTAGTATGTAGGGGTACTGTGCTGAATATAGAAGGGCCGCATCCTTGTTAATAGTTTTTCCCAGAGTAAACGCTGTTTTGAAAATATAAAACAAATGTATCTAAACATTTTGCATAAGTAAAATGTGTGATCTATCCCATCTCGGTTTGTTATGTCCGTAAAATATCCCTCTTGAAATTGAGCAAGATTAGTTGTTGATACAGCATCATTTGAAAGATTTTATCAACAATCTAATTGTGCCAAATTTGGATTAACAAATAGTGTTGGTGAAGGAGAGCAAGAATGCCCTAGACTGTCATTTGACAGCTGCTAGGTGATTTAGTAAAGTGACCAGATTCCAATGGCTGATGCCAGACTGCCTAGTAGTTGCAACATTATTTTTTGACCTTGGATGTCGGTAACCAGCAGTGAGACCAAGTCTGCGTGTGTATTTGTCTGCTATCCTCTGATTCGTTTACCTTTTCTTTATTGCCATTTTATGTGTCATTTCAGTAGGGTTCATAATATGAACATGGAATGGAGAGATCATGTTTTTTGTTGTATTTATTATTATGCTTCAACATCAAAACTGTTCAGTGATTTTTATTAGATTTTTATACTAGTCATTTCAGACAAAAAGCTATGGGGCCCAATTTTATCTTGGTATTGCATGTAGTTTGCTCTACATGAAGCTTAAATGAACTTCTTAGCAGTTCGTAAATACCTCAGCCAGGATGCCAACAAGTCTCAGCTCAGATATGAACTGGCTGTCTCATGATTAATTCCCAGGTTATTTTGTCACACTTTTTTGACTGCCTTCATTTTATGGGAAAGATGAGAAATGGATAAAAAATTTGGTCAGAAAACCTGATTCGGTAAGCCCACTTGGAATACCTAGACATAGATGGGAAAATAATGTTAAATATATATATTAAAGAAATAAGTTGTGAGGGTGTTCACTGGATTCAACTGGCTCAGGATCAGTACCAGTGATTGGATCCCCTTGTGAACACTGTAATGAACCTTCATTTTCCACAAGGAAAGAGTCTTTGACTGGCTGATCAACTGTAAGCTTCTCAAGAAGGACTTTGTTCAATGGAATTAGTTGTATTATTCAGATTGAGTGGTAGGATGACTTGTGGATGATGAATCGCAAGGGGTGTGAAAGGGACAGACATACCCTGACTTAAGGCACATCGTTTTCCTCAAGGGACTGATGAAATCCATTAAACCGTCAGGTCGGCCGGTCTTCAGGCTCCGATTAAAGAAGCAGGAGCGCTAGTCATTCAGCTACGTTGCTGAGTAACTTCCTGCTCTCAGATACACTGTGTGTGTTGTAGCAGAAGCTATGAAGCAGGCACTACAGCAGTAATATAAAGGCTGGAGGTAACATGGCTCCACACCGTTTGGACTTTCACTTGACCTTCTGTGTCTAGGTCTTGAACTTGCCCCTTCCCAATACCACACGAAGGCAGGTTCTATGTTGAAGGCCTCCTGCACTACTTTGCAGCAGTGAGGATGATGACTGCTCAGTTTTCAGAATCTGTATGTCATTCATGGAGTTTGATACTTGTGACTTTGTGATCAGGTCTGTTCATCCACACATTTATCTGTGAAATATTCAGTGGATTGTGATGAAATATGGTGCTGGAGAAGGCAAGCCTTCAGTAGAAGTTATTGGTAGATTTAATTTTGGTCTGTAGCAATCAAATATAACCCCTATTATATATAAAGTCGTAAGTCTTTTCAAAAAGCAGTTCATTGGTCAATTCTTAAATGCATGGCAGTGTAAGTACCTCATTAAAATCTACAAGTTTTGCTTGAATATTTTTTGATACGGTGAATATTTAATGAAATACAAATAAAAGCGTCTGACTGTATACAGTGGGATTAGTTTTGCTGTAGTAGATTTGTGTCTGCATTAAATTAATATCCACATTAATGGTGCTGGCAAAATTGGAAAGAATGCATTTAGAAATCATGTATACTCTGTATGGAGTACATCATGAGCAATTTGGAGAATGGCATTAGAATTTATTTTACAGTGACAGTTTATGTGCTTGGGAAGTGCCCTGCTTAAATGCCATTTATAATCCTGACTGGGTTTTTGTGGTTTTCCTCAGTTCCTCCAAGTGTCTGCAGGTATAATGCTTTGAAATGGCCTACAGCCACCACCTCCTTACAGAGAGAATCTCACCATTGAAACTGCATTTTCAGGAACTGGAAGGTTCATTACCATGTTCAGGAGAACCCACTAATGAACCACATCCTAAACCAAATGAATCCAGCCCACACCTGCACGTTCTGTTATGGTCCATTTCAATATTGTCATCCCATTTACATGCAGGTCTCTTGCCTCAGGGTTTCAGACCAAATTGTATGCCTTTTTCATCTTCCCAGTTGGTGCTAAATGATTTCATTGCCCTGATAGTGTCTGGTGAAGAGTACAAATTATTTCCATTGTCCTGTTAATTCTCATTCCTAGGTCCAAGTATTCTTCTCAGCACCTGGTTCTGTAACAACCTAAACCTTTTGGTCTTCTTGTCAGGGCAAGAGACCAGTTTCACATCTGTTTAAAGCAACAAGTAAAATGATGGTATTCTTAGGTTTTTCCAGGAAGACAAAGAAAGCAGAATACTATGTTAGTTCTGTTTTCCTTCAACCATCTGTAATTTGTGTGTTCTCTCTACATCACTCCAAAATTGAAATAATTATTGTGTACGATATATTTCTAGTTGACTGGGAAGTGTTCAAATCTTGTTAGGGGACTACATATTTTCTTGTTACTGTTACCAGACCTCATATCTGACAGATAGGAATACCAGGGGCTCTTTTCTGGGCATTAAATGTGGCTGGGGCGTGATGTCCGTGATTCGTGTCCATCGAGTACCAATGTTATGGACATGTAGATCATCGTTTCTACATCCACTAGCTTTTATACCCCATGTAATATACAAAGATAGGGCTCAGAAATGGAGCAGACAGCTGAGTTTTTAAGTGTTTATTTCTAAATAAAATTAGACACATTGTATGCACACAAAACACTCATCATCCACCCACACACCAATTACACACAAGTTCAGTCATAGCCAGTGTTCAGAATCTGATGGGCCAAAGGATGAGGTACAGTACAGTCTAGTCAATGCGGTAGGACACAGCATGTCCTGGTGTGTTGACTACGTTGGTCAAGATGCCAGGTCGGACAGCTGCCGTATGATATGAAAGGGGGGCAGCATAGGCTACTGGGGCAACCAGCGGGGTGGTGGCAGCGGGGGTGTGGCCAAGGATCTGACGCCTGGCACGATGAACGATGGCACCGTGGGTAGCAACAGACAAGGAGGGTCCAACAGGCAGTGCATTGCTGGCCACGCGGTATCCCAGAGCATCAGCAACATAGTCAGTCCTTAAGACTTGGCCTTCGGGACTTACGTAGCTGAAGCTGCCAATCTTGTTACCAGCTGCGTCCTGTAACAGACGAAATGAACATGATGTACAGTTGATGCTTGTCACAGTTTGTTGCTTTTATTAACCTACTTCTCTCTCTTTATAAGGCTGGATTTCTGTACTTAACACGTACTTATGTATGCCCCCTCCTCAATAACTTTTGAATCAACTGACTGATGTTTAAAACTATTACATTTTAATTTTGTACTATGAATATTATCACTTTGGTGATTATATGAACTTCTGAAGTGGGAATGATACTAGAGTCATATATATATATATATATATTATATATATATAATCCTGAAATTGTATTTACTTGATGCAGTAATAGATCTTCAAAACAAGCAACTTCTGTGTGTCTATAGAACTTGGCAGGTTACCATGCAACACCTGTATTTAGAGCTGTATTTGGTGGTTATAACTTTTGAACTGTTGGTGCTTGAATGTGTGCAATTTTACAGAGCTAAATCTTGAAGGTGTTAACGCATTTTTAATATGTTTTAAATTTCAAATATGACAATGGTGCAAGTTTTTAAGGCATATGTAGCATGCTTGAAATATGTTCTAGTAGAAATGAAGCACTTAATTGCATAATTATTAATTTATAGTTATTGCTAACCATGATACTGAAAGACATGAAAGAAAGCGGGTAACATATGTAGGATTTGAGGTTTCCGCGGTGTTACAACCCAGAAGACAGCCATCTTCAGTCTGCATACATTTTCCCAGAGCATGTCTTGTTACAGTATGCTTTGTTGTGATAAAGGTTTATGAAATATGTCTCCCACCCACCCAGAATTATTGCTACTTCAGTTCAGAATTATTTTGTGTACTGGGATGGTCATCTCTCTTACCTCCAGGCCCCTTGTTGCAAGCTATGAAAAACTGACAATCTGTTATATGAAAATGTATGATACCTCACTATTCAAGATAAGATTATACCAAAAATTGAATGTGTTGTGTTGTCGTGCTATCGGTTAACATGTAAAGGAATTACATTCAAACCATTGACCAGATCGGGTTGTGGAAAGCGTAGCAGATTGTGCACTTCTGGCTAAATCAATCCACAATCCAATGACAGGGAAACAAATGGTTATAATTGTATCTTAAAAGCTATTTGGAAGCACTGAAGAAAACTTCAGAGTATGTAGTGTACTAATGCAAAACCCTCAGCATATAAGATGTATTCTGTACCAGTATTTAATTTATGCTGGTATACAAATTCTAGTTCACAGACATGCATGCGCTCATACACATGCTCACTCGTTGTGTTTTGCCACAGCTGTAAAAAATGACTATTTTACTGGTGTTGACTTCTTGTTATCTTGTAGTGGCTAAATAATGTGTGTTAAACCTCAGTACATTTTTTCCTCTGCCCCTTTTTGGCATTAAATTGCATGGCACATGAAACTGCAGGGCACAGCCCTCAGAATACCCACTGCTGTCTTTCTGATCTTGGAACTGCTGCACTGGACAGTATATTGTTAATGCACCAAGAACTCGCTGTGAATGATCAGAAATAGGCATGAGAACCTAATCTGTCTCTGAGAATTTAAGAATAGAGAAGACCTCTACATGTAATAAACATATTTTTACCTGAATGGCATTGTGAGTCTGGAGGGGCTCAGCGTGTCCATAGCTGGCCTGTCCGAGCACATCCTGGGCATGGTACTGGGTGCGGACAGATACGGTGGCAGGAGCGGCATAAGCCACAGGAGCTGCATAACCCACAGGAGCTGCATAAGCCACAGGAGCAGCTATGGCAGGAGCAGCATAACCAAGGGCTCCTGCAGCGAGGAGTCCGGGCTTAGCAAATGCACAGGCCACAATGGCACTGAAAACAACCTACAAGTGAAAAAGATGTTACTGAGATGTCTGGACGTGGAGACTAGAGGAAACATCCTCTGCACCTGTCAGAGGTCGAACCTCAGTCATCCGGTCACTGTGCCGACTAAGCTGTCCTGGCTCACATTTAATTAAGTACAAGAAATAATAATTTATGTTGTTTGCACTGTGATATCTGCAATAATCAAACACCAGGGCCATTTAGATATGAATGTATCAAAGAATTTGTTTGAAAACTGTATGCACTTCTCCATTGCTTGTTGATCCCTTGCCTTACCAGGATCTTCATGTTGTTGGTGGTTGAGCGTAAAGTGCCTCTTGGTCATCAGTGCTATGTTTATATACAGGATTGGCTTGGCTACACCCATTTCTCAAGGTCACTGCCACAGAGCAAGAGTGGCACCAGAGTGTCTTTTTCCTCCTGCATTAGCAGTTTGGTACTGTTCACAACAGTACTCTTTTCTTGTTTCCTTTTTCTGTCTTATTTATTCTATTTCCACCTCTTTGTCCTTAATTTCTTCATTCCCTTGTGTCCTCCCTTTTTGGTGTAATGCTTAGCTTTTCTGCTTTATATCTGAAAGGAACCCAGTTCAATTTTTGGCTGGATTGCTCCATTCTGATTGAAGTTTTTGTGGTCTTGATTGGACCTAATGTAGTACCTTGAAATTACTTCCTCAGCTGTTCTGTGTAGTTAATCATTCATTATTGTTATGATGGTCACCATTGATGGTTGCACCATGGTGGTGCATGGTTCTGTCTGTGTGTACTCTTATTTTATTTTCTTGGCCTCCTCAGCGAACTCATATTTGTCATCTTAATTGTAAGTTCCCAGAAGAATCCAGTTGTTCATTCCACTCTATCTTTTGTTTAACCAACTTTTCTTTTGTTTCTTCCTCCAGATATTGCCTAATATGTTTTGTCTCATCCTGTTTGCTGCTTAGAAGTGTAATCTTTTCTGCTTGTCCTGAATTTTTTACTGTAGTTATCAGCAGTCCCACATCACAATCAGAAGGTCTCAGGTTCAGTTCTTAGCTGACATACTGGCAACTCTGACTGAGATTTTAATTGGATTTCTCAGTCTGTCCAGGCGTGCTAGGCTAGTGCCTCAAATTATGCCACAATTGCTACCTTGAGATTTTCATTGGTTTTCTCAGTCTGTCCAGGCATGCTAGGCTAGCGCCTCAAATTATGCCACAATTGCTACCTTGTACATCTTGTTTAATTCATAATTACTGTAATTTAATGCACTGTAGCCAATGCAGATGAAGAAGTGTAGTTAAATGAACCAGTAATGAGTCAGTGTTACATGTTATTTGAATCAGTTGTACAAAGAATCTGTTCACATTGTTTTGTGTTCTAGCATTCTGAGAGGTCTCAGGCCCCTTGCATCTTGGTAATGATTTCTGTTTTTGGTATATGAAGTGGAAGCTCATTGCAGTAATAGTTATATAATTACATTTTCAGTGTGCATGTGAGGAGCTGCTATGTGTACCAGCCTTGATCTTGGACACAGCTAAGGACATTGCAGTTTCTTTGTTTTCTTCATGCCCTTGCAGTGAATGTCACTGTTTTTAAGACCTTCAGATGGTAGGATCTTGCATTGCATCAGTAGTTGCATTGTATCATTACACCCTGAATGCACCAGTTGCCATCTCTGACTTCTAAAATACTTACTGTTACTTTGTAATTTTTCACTTCTGGTAGTGGGGCTGAATGATACATTATTCCAGAAGTTCCCTGGAATTACCAAAAGATGTGCATCTTGTAGGCCTCGTAATGCCATAGCCTAGTGACAGTATTGACTGAGCTGTCCCAGCTCCCTGAATATAACATAGACAATGGAAAGTTCTCAAATTCTGTTATCTTCTGGTTATGTAGAGTTGCTCATTTTCTTCTGCTTATTGCAACAACCACACTTGAGCCACTCTTGTTGACAGCATCAACTTCCTTGTACTGTACTTTACAGTATTGTCTCTCCATGTAACCATGCATCCTGTTCTCACTGCCCTCTACATGTCAGTGGTTTGTTAGGTTGGTAGAGGAGCAGCAATAAGGCTGCGTTCTTGTGTCCATCTCGTGTGTATATTATGAAATTGCAACTGTTGTGCTTTAAGCATTAATGATATCCCACACCTGATTATGAATATTATTAGATATTACATTGCTTTTCAGAATATTTGGATGTGCTTAGGTATCACGCATAATTTCAAACTCACTTGTTTTCTGAAACAATTGTTAACGTATGCTGAATGGATAATGAGATGTTCATAAACTTTAGGTGATATTTCAGTTGAGTACCTAATGGAGAGATGCTATGTGAGGACTGAGACCTCTAGAATAAAATAAGAGAACTATGTCAAAGCACTTTGACACAAAGACGTGGGAGTTGTGGATGTCAAGCTCCAGGAGCATTGCACCCTGGTCCCTTTGCACGGGAAAAAGTCTCTGGTCTTTGGTTGGTGGCGCCCAGAGCCATTTTGAACATGGCGAAAAGAAGATCTCTGAACCCCAGGCCTTTACTATGTGGCATATCTTTCAATTTTTGGTTGACTGGATAGTTTAGTCAGTCACTTGGCTGCTACTTGGTTAATTACATACAGAGACTTCAAATTTCTGGGTGTGGCTACATGGCCAACCTTGATCTGTGAGTCCTACATACTGCAACTGTACATTATACTGTTCCTGCATCACATCCTAGTGGTTCTTGGTTTACATCCCTGATTGTGACTGGCTGTTATTAGTCCCATTAGCCACATGTACTGGTGTAAAAATTAGTGGCATGTTTCCATGACATCTCAGAGTTTCTGTTATTGAAAAGTTGCAAATATTCAGTATGTGATTCTGGAAGATAATAAGAGAAGTAATAATTTCAGTAGCTGTGTTAAAATAGGAAATACATTCAGAACAGAGGAGACAAGGCTAGTAGAGAAGAGTGATTCTAATTAGATGCCTTGAGTTTACCTTTTAAAGAGTTAAAGCTGGCATTATCCGCTTGTTCGACATCTCATATTTGCAATTTGTTTATCAACGTTAAATAGTCTGACACACATAGCAGCAGTGTTAACAAACATTGGCAGGATCAGAAATATTTTAATTTGGCCAGAGAACATGCATACTCTGTCTCCTCTTATTCTTCTCCTGCCTTGTTATTCTGTCTGCTTCACTTATAAGTTCGTTTTGTTTTGTGTAGCATATATACCTTCTTTATTATTGTCAATCTTTGTCCCCATTTATTTTCAGCATGTTGCAGCTTCTGTGCATAAAGTAGAGTAGGAACTGCCAGAAGGCTCAGAATGTATTTCTGTCTAAGGGAACTGAGCTGTATGTTGTTGAGTAGCCCTGTAGCTGTTCACAGTCCAGGATCTGCTGATGGAGTGGGGGAACTGGTATGTGGCCTTGCCAGGAGGAAGCAAGGCTGTGTAGCAGCAGCAGCTCTGTCCAGGTTTGATGTCCGGCCACCACAGAAAGGTCTTGAACCTCACATGAGTACATGAAAGCATATTGTAGTTCCTTCATTGGTTGCAGAATTCTCTACCTGTTATTGGACCTGAAGTTTCATTACCGTGTTCACAGCGGTCTGTCATTGTCCCCTGTCCTGAGACTGATCTGTCCAGTCCACACCCTCATGATTTTATCATTTTAATAATATTTGGTGAAGAAACCAAATTATGAACTTCTTCACACACCCTTAATATCAAGTCTATAAAAGTTTGTAACAATGGTTGATTCATTATACCAATGTTGTGGTGGACATGTTCATTGCCTGAGATACATTTGAAATGTATGTATTGGCAGTTGGTACTGCTTCTATCTTTATTGACTGGCTGCAGTTATACTGACATTTTTATTGCCTTTATTATCCTGATTGGCGGCAACAGTGAGGTTGCCACCCTCGAATAGTAACCATGAGACCACTGCTGTACTGTGATGGTGCTGAGGAGAGGAGAGAGTGTGGTGCCAAGCGTTACAGGAGAACATCACAAACTTTTGTTGGGAGGAGATTGATTAGTAGATACCAGTGAGAGAAAAGATTATATTAAAGTGGGCACTAGAGAATTAGGTTTGGGAACATTTGTAATGACATTAAGGGCCCATTGGGTTCTGTATCAGCAGTGAGTCACTTGCTCATCATGAGATCTGTTTCTTAAGGAAAGCCCTGTGCCTTATAATTTGTTATGTAGGTAGTTTGATTTGTTAGTTGATCAGTTGGTTTATTGGGTTGTTGGCCTGTTAATTTATTTCTTTGTTATTTTCTGCTTGATTAGTTTGTCAGTTACAAATATGTACTTTGTTAGGTTGTTCATTAGTTTTGCTGTTAGTGCTGTAGTGAAACACCTACCATGGAAAGTTCTTCTGCAGTGAAGCATCAGACTGCTCCAGATCTCAATTTTCACTCGGGCTTGTAATGTTTTTCCCTGTTCCAGCAGTAGTGCATGTAATACTTTTAAATTACAAGAAGGAGATAATTGGTTTTAATCACAGCTGAGGGACTGATTTACCCAACTAGAGTTTTCCTCATTTCTTGCAGCCACATGCAAGGGTAGTTCCATCCTGTGCCATCCCTTCATTATCATCTTCTCATCTCATTTGAGACTGTGGAATCTCTGCCATTAAGTAATGCAGAAACCAGCCAGTATGCAGGCTTAGTCATATAAATTAATGACAGGCATTTTAATATTGTTTAGCCCCTTCATCTGCCATTCAACTCACAATTCACTGTATCTTGTTAATTGCATGAGGGAAATGTCAAATGTGTACAGAACTTTGGTCAGACATCTTGGTGATATGGGATGCCTAGGCTTAGATTGGAGGAAGATATTAAAATGGATTCCTGAGAAATAGGACATACAGCTGGAGACTGCGTTGAACTGGACTGGGATAGGACCCGGTGATGAGTTATGAGCAGAGTAGTGAACTATCTGAGCAACTGTGAGTTCTTCAAGGAAGACGCTGCATTCTGCTGTGGCAAAGAGTCACATATTTCAGAGTAAAGCATTTTAGTTCTGGTGAATACCAGCAGAGGTAATAAGTGCCATGCTGTGTTTGTGTAGCCAAACACGTGGTGCGGGAGAAGGACGACATCCAGCAGGCGATGCAGTTTTTGCAGCAGTGTGAACTCATCAAGATTGAAGACATCCTGCCATTCTTCTCAGACTTTGTCACCATTGACCACTTCAAGGATGCCATATGCACTTCTCTTCAGGTAACACCTCGCCCTTTGTAATGTGCAAAGTTGGAGTTGTAGGAACCAAAACAATCTTAGTGTAAAATGTCTGTGCCAAGTCTGTAAGAAGGTTTCTTAAGATGGACATTGTGGACAGATTGAAATCCATAACCTCCCATTTGCATTTTCTTCTTGCAACACTTTGGGTGTTAATTCATTCACACGCTGTGTTCTGTTAGTCTCATGCTCATTTTGTTAATGAATTTGTAATCCCGTTGCTTGTTTAATATTGTTTTAATGTCAAAGGTCATATAGTATTGAATAGCAGGATTATTATTGCTAGTGAGCAAGGAAGGGCTTGGAAAGAATCAGTCATGGCCTGTTTTAGTGAATTTATTTGCAGATCTGTGAAACAGTTTGACCTGGCGTGCAGTATTGCCAGAACCTTACAACATATTGCATATGGATAAGATGTGATAAGTTCTTCTGCTTACAGGAGTACAATCAACACATCCAGGATCTCAAGGAAGAGATGGAGGAGGCAACCAAGTCAGCACAAGTCATCAGGGAGGAAATACAGGCATTCAGGAACAGGTACAGTACCATACAATACAGTTTCTTCCCCCGTAAAAGTAAACACAGCAAGGTACGACGCTTTTCATTTAATTTGTGTACTTCCTGTAAAGCCTGTGTATCATATGATCGAAAGTGTTGTAATTATTCTAATTATTGAACCATGTGTACTATTTAAAAGTTGTTGTTCTTTTTGAACGTTCCTCTCCACAAATTCCAGTCATTTCCCTGAAAGGTTTCTATTTTCAAGGAAGCAGAGAATTCACAAGCTGTGATGTATGCAATACATATTCAGTGCTTAACTTTGAACCTGTCTGAACACATCACCAGTTGATTGAAGTTACCTCTAGTAGGTGAGCAGTGGGCAGGTAACAGTGTCATTGCACAAATTGTTTTTCATAATTTCAGTTCAGACATCTGAAGAAATTGTTATTAATTCTTTATTATTCTGACCATACTCTCTGTAAATGATTAGAACTTAATCAAAATTGTGTTTTTCGACCTTCATAAAAAGCTGAAGTTGGAGTGGTCAATTGCAGCCCCCGTTCGTCTGCATAGGTACGCGTCTGTACAGGCACGAGACGCGTGTTCTGTGTGTGACCTGCAGCTGCTGATGCGACCTTTCTATCTGTTCCCCTGTGGTCACCACTTCCATTCTGACTGCCTTCTAACTGAACTGAATCCTATGCTGCCACCAGGCAAGAGGAGCAAACTGCGAGACCTGCAGGTATGTTTTTTGTGCGTGCGCGTGTGTCTTAGTGAGGCGTGGGCATGAGGTGAAGGGAGACAGAAGAAGAAGAAGAATAGAAGAACTTTAAGGCTAGATTATTAGCTTGATACACATAAGTACAGGAAAAGAGGAATATGAGAAATTGTGTTATAACATAAAAGCTTTTCCGGTTTACCTCTGCCCAGGTTGTTATGTTCCCATAACCAATTTAGTGCAAAATGGACTATTTTCAGTAGAAATGTGTCGCTTGACAACCATTTAATGCATAAAGCGATCACTTTGCAGCACCTCAAGTGAAATTAATAGAACATTGTTCAGTGTGAGAATATATAAAATTTCCATAATAGTTAAGCAGTTTCATTATTCAGCACAGATTTCTTATAAAAGAAGTGAAGAACTTTCTGTAGTTACACTTAGGAAGCTGAATATCGGAGGCCAAAAACAATAAGGAGATCAAGGAGGTGCTGGAAAAGGACTTTAATGCGAAATCACCTTATTGACAAAGACAAGATGGTGATGATTACAATGGTTCATGAATTATGAGTTTGGAAAAGAACAGATGTGGAGGAAGTTTAATAACATTGTATGTAATTTTGTCTCTAGAGGCAGTTGGCCACGTTTTCAGCGCGGGATGACAATGTGTCTGTGGGATCAGCTACGATGTCAGCACGAGACCAGATCAAGTGTGACATTGACAGCATCATCGCCTCTGAATGTCTGTACTGTGGTGAGATGATGATCAGGTATATAGGATCAGTATTTGAATTTCTTCCTAAGGTGACAGTAGTGTGCTAAAATTATTTGCAATAAAGGAGGTCATAAATCTGGACCAGTCACACTGTCTTCCTTAGAAGGCAGGTGTTATGTGCCAGATGAGTGGCTGTCATCTTTGTAAGAGGAACTCGGCTGCATGGAATTGGTTAATAAATAATGCTGGTAGTGTCGGAGAGTAAGATTCAACACAGAAGGCAGCATTGGATGAGAAAGTTCACATATTGCATGAAATGTTTGGTGTTATTATTGTTTGAAAGAAATGGCAAGCGCTCTGCACATCACCAAGTGAAACAAACAATGAGATAGACCAACATTTTGTTGTGCTGACATAAATGTATGTATTTCTATATTAATTCATAATAATATAGTTTTTGATAACTTCACCATATAAGTTGTAGTCTTACTGTTGTTTGTACCATTTGCTTATTTCAGAGCAATCGATCAACCATTTATAGAAGATGAAGACTATGAGCGGGTGATGAAAGAATGGGAATGAGATACGCTGCGGCAGCACAGTTTTATCTGTATTCCGCATCAGCATTTGAACCTGGTACATGCATCCATGTTACCATGATATTAGCTTGCAGTAGGCTTATAAGTGTATTTTGTATATATTTTGTACAGTCGACGTAAAGGAGGAGCTCAGCTCGAAAGTGTTCAATAATTGATGTACATTCCTTTTAAATAATTAGATTTGTTTTCATTTTCAGTGTTCCAAAATCCCCACTTTCTACTGTTAAATCAGCAATATAAAAACTGGAGATGGAGGAATATAATTGAAAGTGTATTTTTCCTACAAAGCAGTTAACCCATTGCCATATTAAGTTCTTGAAAATTAAACCAAAGATCTGAAAATATTTTGTTATTTAACAACACTGTCACAAGCTCAAACTTTTTAGTATGAAACCATAAGTTGATTAATGAAGAATGAATTGAAAAGGGTATGGGAGGAATTGGTTGTGGTCTGATTTAGCTACTACCCTGGCATTTTCCTGAAAGAACCGAGGTAAGCCATGAAACTTGTCAGTCGACATAGCTGATCTTTGGCCTGAGATTTGAACTTGGGACCTCCCAAGTATGAAGAAGGAGTGCTAACCACTTGGCCCTTATTTTCATTGATTTGAGTTATCCATTTTTCTACAGCATTCAGAGTATACCTGTCACACCAAATTCCACCATCTGATGAACATAGCACTCTCTAGCTTCCACTAAATCTCTTGTAATAAATTTTTTTTAAAATTATAATTCTGCAGGGAGGTGTATATAAGCTTTCAGTTTATGTATGACTGACCATAACTAATTGTGGTAGTTGAACCCAGAGGTTCAAAGTCACTAATAAGAAAGCTTACCGTTGGATACGTCATAGCATAGATTTACATACTCTGACAGTACTAGGTAATGTGAAGTTCCTTGGTGCAGTACATTTAATAAGTGTTAATCAAATTAATGAATCAGTCAGCAAGTCCACTTTAAGAGTTGTTTAATCTCCAGCCTCAGTTGTATTTACTGTGGTACTGTTATAATCACGTGACTGTGAAGACACACTGGACCACTTGCTGATAGTAAATGTCTTGCCGAACTGCACCAAGAACAGTGTTGTTATACCCGTCACAATACAGTGGCTAGGCCAAAAAATCCAGACGTGTGGACAGGATCATCAGTGAATTGACAGATACTGAGCTCCAGCTCAGCATCAACAGAGAGGGCTAGTTCTCGCTGTGCAGGTCATAGAAGCCCCTTCCTTATTTGCATTCTGGAAGAACAGAAGAAAATTATCACATGACTCAGTCTCCCTGGCCTGGTCCTCCTCCTAACTCTTTATAAACCATCCACTTCTTCACCCTTGTCATTTCTGCCCTGATGATGGAGGCACTATGTTCTTTAAAAACATTGGTATACAGCCAAAAAACTACAGAGTATACCAAAGCAGAAGACAATAATTTTGTTCACTTCACCATAAAAGCTTTAAATTCTCTATTTGCAGTCCAGAGTTGAATTGCATCAGTGCAACGTAAAGATTGAGACCTAGGATTGAAGGATTTTCCTTGGGTTTTTATGACTGATGTTTTACTTTGTAGAAAACATTATTTGCACAGTGTTTAAAGAAAGCGTGTTATGGAACATATCAAAGTTCAGTGACTAAATGAAGAGTTTAAATGAAAATAATGAACCATCTTTTGCTAGCAGTTAACTCTATAGAGGACCTGCACAGTTTCTTTAGAGAAAATGGAGGGGTAAAGTTATATTTACTGTGATGATGCATTTTAATAAATCCAGAGTTTATTATTATACAAGTTAAGCAAAAATGTGCTTGAAATATTCAGGGAAATTGAGTATTTTCTGAAAGTAACCTGTGTTTACCAGCAGATGATGTCTGAATCTGTCCTTTATAATCAGATTTCCACTTTTCATTGTTTTCCAGATTGCTTGTAACGTGCAACCTGCCAGTATCCATGTTCCTTTCCTCTCGTCTGCACGTCAGCATCATCATCAACAAAGGGTAAGACGTCAAGTTTTCATAGTTTTCTTTCATCCTATGTACAGCAAATTTGTTTGTCTTGGAACAAACCTCTTGAAAATAATCTTCAGTGCTTTGGAGGAGAAAGTTTAATATCTTCAGTAAAAACCACTATTATCAAAATACAGTAAAAGTACCAATAAACTGTGTTGTATGATATTTGATGTGTGCTGGAAGACTGATCGTGTTATGTCTTAAGACATTCCACACGCTTACCACCTCGTATGGGTTCCAAGGCAGCAGCAATGTCTGCTTCTTGAAGTTCTTTAAAAATTGTATGGGAAATGTGAAACTGTAGATTTGGGGTTTCCATGGCCGTGAGGAATCATCTGGGTTTTGATGCTGTATAACAGCACATTGGTACATGCCAAGTCTACAGTGCCGAAACGCAGATTGTTGTCATCTATACCTGACATTGTACCAAAACTGAAAATTTCCCCACCCCATCCTCACAGGCACTGTACACATAATTTTGCACAAAGAAGCAGCACAGTGTGATTATTTTGAAATTGATAAAAATGTGCTGTTGCCACAGAGCTGTATCATGAGGCTGGGTAGCTCGGTCAGTGGCTACTGACTAGGTGATCAAGATGTTAACCCTGGCAGGGACAAATATTTGTCTTCCAACATCTGTGTCCAGACCTGTTATGGGTCTCACCCAGTTTGCTGTGCAGTAGGTAGCAGGGTTCCATTTGTATGGGGTAAAGCACAGCCTAGGCATGAAATTGGCCACCCCCAACCAGTGCCGAAGGCACGAATGAGTAGGAGTGAAACTTTTTTCCCAAGGCGCGTCTGTGTCCAGCTTTATTGTACAGATCGGCACTTTTTCATAACCTGAATTTTTAAACGTCCCGCCACATCTCATTTATCTGCAGACTCGTTGATTGTTATTTCGGCCGCTGATGGCGCCAGAATTGTGGGTTTCCCTGAACCTCCGTGCTTTCTCAATTTGATGTTCGTGTTTCCCCACATAAGTCACGTGGTTAAAATGCTCGTTCTGGTGCGTATTTTGGACATGTTGACGACTGGATGTTACAATTTACAAATCAAATAGGAGTGCCCCTTGAAGTGTCTGTTACATTGTCCAGATGTTGGAACGGGAAAGTGGTAGGCGGCGTATTTTCGTAGTATCTGTACTAAAGAATCAGCCATGGCGGTAGTGGAAGGAAACAAATGTGCTCAGACGTCACTTGGAAAACTGATAACGGTGAACACCCGGAAGTTAGAAGTGTGTGGAAAAATGGTGCTGGAATTTGGACATACTCGTAGTGCTGATACTAAAGACAGAAGAAGAGTGCCTTCGCTCTATTTTCAGTCTGCGTATTGCACATTATGTTCTAGTTAGTGTATGTATAGACGGCCCCGCGCTGCAGGGCATCACGCAGAAAGTATTATATTAATTTTACTTTAATCCCAGAAAACATAAGTAACACACTTTTAATGTATATACAACTTGCCACAGTGATATTATACATACAGATTGCCAGAGAGGCCTCACCTAAACTGCTATGTCCCAGGTCGCACAACCCTCGAGGGACATTTATGCATATGGACATATACAATTTGTTTGTTATTAATTTCTGTTGTAAATTTTTGGAGCTGTAAAGGGAATGGTGTTGTACTTCTGTTGTTGCACATGACATATCGTAATAAAATTATCAGTTTTCAAAAACTACATCCAACTTAATAACCAGCCCAATGCTTCATTTATTTTTGCTCCATATTTTCCATATCTTGAAACAAAAGGGACCGCATTGAGTACAAGGAGGAATGGTTGTGGTCAGTCGCTCCCAGCCTTTTTTATGCAGGGTATTAGAAAATTGATGTGTCTTGGCAGACCAGTTAATCATTGTTCTGTGTTCATGTATTTCATTTATTCCATAACCATCATGGCACTTCAGTACTATTTTTTTTAATTCCAGTAGTTTTATGGAATACCTGTTTCAAAATAATAGAGATCACACTTTCAGAACCCTTAGCCTAGATGGCCCAATATATCTTTAAAAATATTGGTTTGTGTGGGTTTATAGTAATTCAGTTCATATATTTTTTGTTATTGTATATATGCTACATTATGAGTTATCCAAACCAACTGAAACCATATTTAATGCAAAGTTGAAGATTCACAAATACATACAGATGCATCTCATAGATTGTGGTAACCAGGATGTGGAACATCACATCAGAATACACTTAGAAATACAATGTGGTTACAAAAACATGTCACAGATCTCCACAAATGTTCAGTGGAGACAGATGATAGAATGAGTTATTACACCTTGTGTACTGGGAACAGTGGTTCAGAAAAGTTACTTTAGCAATTAAGTTTGTTTATCTGTTGAGGATGTGCTTATTATAGTGAATTGAGCACAGGCTGTTGCAGTATAATTTTCTATGAAGTTTGCTGATTAGATAAGTGTCCTGATAACAGAGACTGAAATGGAAATGTGTAAAAGTGCTTCTCCTATCACTGTGCTATTTAAATTAATTCACTGTATCCCAACCAGTTAATTTACATTGCATTTTGGTTGTTTTTTTAATATGGTCCTTACAAGTGGTTAAAAAATTCACTTCAAATCTGTGCAACTACATTTTATTCAAAAGTATACATATACATGTGTACAAGATTGTGACTCTTAAGTGTTTTGTTATCTACAAGTTTAAGTTAATTTGATCACCCTGATATTGTCACCAGAAGAGAAGTTTGCTTCTTCCTTAAATGCTTTTTAATTTTAATCATATTATTCTTCTTTACAGATTTGGTGTTTCCCATAAGTGTTTTGCATCAGAATACTGTGTGGCCGTGTATTCATTTATTCCACAACAAATTCTTGTTGTTACTTGGTGTGTTACGAGTACAACTCTGGATGCACAGTCTGGTTGTGTAAGAGCCCCCACCCCACCACCAGTGGGTTATTGATCTACGTGTTGTGGTGGGCACATTATCAAACGGCTGCCCTGAATGTGCCATACTTAGGTGACATAGACATTAGACTGAGCCACGACGACAAAGTGTACTTTTGAAATTGTTATTACAGACTTAGAAGGTAGTTCTGCTTGTGAAAGTTTTCTTACGCACATCAGTCCTGAAAGCAGAAGTAACAGCCACTTCTTTAACAGGCTAGGTGTGCTGACAGAATTATATTTTACATTAAGAAATTAATCTTGCCAAATACAAGTGTGACCCTTCACATCCACTGATTTTCTGTGTTAGCATTGGTAAGACTCAGCTTCTTTTTGATGCTCTATATTGGCAGTATATGATGAATTGAACATTCATTATAGAGCAACCATACATCAAGATTTTTAGTCTTTATATGTCCCCTTTCAGTACCACAGTAAGTGTGGTTCTTCACACCGAAACACAGCACTTGCAGTAGCCATAGTTATCTCAGTTCCAGTTCCTATATTCCTAAATTGGTTATTTGAGATCTCTAGTCACAAAAAGTTACGCATCTACGAATGGATTCGTGTTTACTTGAATACTGCAGATGTAAGGGGGTTTCAACTTGAGAGAAGACAAAATCAGTTTACAGAAAAATTTGTGTAGCATCACCCGCATGAAAAACAGAATTGTTTCGTCGAACAGAGAGGAAATTGGCGTCAAAGCAGCAGCATCAGCTTCTATTGAACAGAGAGGAAAGTGGCGTCAAAGCAGCAGCATCAGCTTCTTTACAGGAATATGTCACACACAAGACAAGTTGACAGTCGACCTGACATGTCTAAAGAAAATTATGGAGCAGTGCCTTTGTACAGGATTCCAGCACAGTCAATACAAGATGGGTCTGAAAAGATACCTCGTCTATCCGGGATTGGCATCGTGCCAAATGACTTTAAGACGCAGACAGTAAGGCCTCAATTTTCATATGAACTTCTCAGATCTCTCACGTCACATGGTGAAACAGAATTTCAATTTAGATTAGGAGTGACTGGTTTTGTAATCTTTCGTTACGGACTTCCGCAACAACATGAAAGCGATGTGTTGCAGCACAGTGAAAAGAGTAATTTCACTGCAGATGAATTTGCAAAAGCAGGAATTAGAATGCCTTCAGAGTGTTCACACAAACAGTGTAAAATAACAGAATCGTCAGCAGTATTGAGGATCGAATTAGAAATGCCTCTAGACCCATTGAAACCAAATCATATTGCTGTACCAAAAATACCTTTATCATCCAAACCATTGATGGCAGCAGAAGTTGCTGGTATCACATTACCTGAACATGTACCATGCAGTGTTTTAACATCATCTTCAAGTGACTTGCCTCAAATACCTGTCACTCTAGAAAATCTACCTCCCTGTAACCCACCCTCTGAATTCAAGGCTCTGATATCACAGGCAGAACTATCCCTGAACCCAGGTGTGCAGGATGTGTGGTCATCTACAGCAGTATATGATAAACAGTTGCATAATTTGGGTTCAGCTGCAGAACCTACAAGCATGCAAGATTCAGTGCCACTAGAAGCGTCTAGTGCATCTGACAGACAGCTGTGTGGACAAGTGTGCAAACCAAGGAAAACTGTTTGGGATGTGCCACACCTTTTGGTACCAATTTTTGCGCCATTGTCATCATGTTCCTTACCCGAACACGTGTCAGCTTCCACAACATGGACGCTCGTTACTGGTTATGTGGCCGTTGAGAAGTACTGCCTTATGTATGTGCCAAGTAGTGTGTTGACACCTACAACAGTAAGCGACACGCTGTCATCAAACCCTAGAGAAACGCTGTCTGGGCCATCCATGAATGTAGACAATTCTTTACCAGCACCCACTTCTAAGTCAGATTCGTTCTGCCATGGTCAGTACATTGGAAATATCTTTAGTTTGGGTTATGATAACGGAACAATAGAGTTTACAATGGACAAGAAAGAGCAGAAGGCGTCATTTTGTCGAAGTAAAGTGTATGTAGATGGGATTAGGATTGGCCACCGGTCCAAGCTTCGTGATGTTCTATCTTGTAAGATGCCTGTCACATTCAATGTGAAACAGTACAGAGGTGAGTCTTTCAGTTACAAGGCAACCGCTGTATATGTTGAAACTTTTGGTAAAGGACAGCTGGAAGTCTGTCATGTTGCAAGCGACTCAGTTGCAGGGTATGCGAGCGGATCGTCTGATGAGTCTACGAAAGAGGAAGCTACTCTGCAACAAGCAGCCACAGAAGATGAAATGTATTGTGGGTATGTGATATATCTTTCTCCAGATGTTTGGAACAGTTGCCCTGTTGAACACAGGGCTGTAAGGAAACATATGTATGACTGTGTTTGTAGGGTGTGCACTTTTGAACAGAAATTAACAAGTACAAAGAGTTGTAAAGAGTTAACAGTAAGAACAATTACTTTGCCTGGAGAGAAGAGCATTATAGCAAAAAGCACAGATAAAACCAGACAGGAAGTGACTGGAAAGACACATTTATCAAAGGAAATACTGAATACTGTTGCACCTTCAACAGATGTGGGTATGTTGAATTCAGCATCAAAGCCAGCAGTCTTAGTGGATGATCAGGGAAAAGTGAAGGTACCAAAATTATGTACAGAATTCAAACCACCAGACTTTGCAAACTCATCAGGACTTGTAGATTCATTTATATCTCGAACTCAGAAGATAACAACATCAGATAATGGCACAAATATATTTTCCACTAGGAAAACAATCACCTCTTATTCTACTATTCCTTTGAATCACCTGCCTAAATCAGCAACAAATATAACTGGAATTATAGAGTCCACGTGGTCGAGCGATGCTGCGATAATGATCTCAGCCATTCACAATGTGAAAGTAGGAGTTCTTATTTCTAGCAAAAACCTGTATGTTGATGGGAAGCAGTGTGCCATTACGGATGTGGTCAGGCAGCACCTTGTCGAGGGCACCGTGGTGTACGCAGATGTGTCTAAACTGACGAATCACCCATCAGGTGCAGCATATTTTGCAACTTGTGCCTGGAAGGGGAAGAAACCTACAAGTGTGAGTTATTGCAGCATGAGGCATTGTAATAAATGTGGAAGAAAAACAAAGAGATGTGAAGACTGCCTCAACAGGCCGTGTGCTAGCATTGTTAATCTCGCAAGTATAAAAACAAAGAGATGTGTAGACTGCCTCAACAGGCCATGTGCTAGCATTGTTAATCTCGCAAGTACCGATAGTAAGGTGAATGTGAAACATAAAGATGATGGTGTTGCAAAGAACTGTGAAGGCATGTGTAATGATGTTCAGAGAGGTGCAAACTCCTTTGTTGAAGCAGGAAAACAAAGGATAAAGAATTTGGAAGATGGAGTATTTGTTGGTACTGTACAAAGTTTTACATTGGATGATGGATTTGGAGTGGTAAATTTCCAGTTTCAGAATGAGAAGGTAAAAGCAATATTTTTCAGGGAAAGCATTTTTGCTAAAGGAGTTGCTCTTACAGATAATCAAGTAAAGGATGAGATCACTGCGGGAAGATCGGTTGATGTTAGTGCTGTTAGCCCTTACTATGGAGAAGACATACCTTATGCAGCACGCATAGACATCGAGCTTCAGGACCGGAGGAGTCATTCAGTAGTTGCAGTGAGTGGAGTGCAGGAAGAGAAAAAAGTTAAGACTATTATTACACATGATTTGGAGCTTCCAACTAGTAAATTTGCAGTTAAACAGAGAGAAATGTTTTATGAAAGCAGACTATATTATGACTGGGACAATAAGACTGAAACATGCAATGATAAATGTGAAGATATTAACATTTCTGAACTTTCTGATGAAGTAAAGACGGAGGGGACGTCGGATCAAGCCCAGACGCTTGGCGATGCAAATGTGACTGCTTCCTTGAATAACAAAGAAGAGATACAACTTCCTGTGACCCCTACACAGTACACAGGATATGCCACATATTTGAAGAGGAATGTTGCCAGAGTAAAAAGGTATGAATCTTCCACTGTGGGAGTTCTGGAATGTTCCATTTACGGTGCAGAAGTGGAGGTTATGTTCGACAAAAATGTGGTGAATTTTAGTGGAAGTAATGAAAGCACAAACCTGACAGAGTACCTGCCTGTGGGTACAGAAGTGTATTTTGAAGGCAAAGTGAGAGGAGAAGACTCGCTTCTCGGCTGTCCAGACATTGTTGTGAGTGGTGTTTGGGAAAGTACGGTGCACAAAAAGAAATCCACTTCAAAACTAACTAATTTCCAGAACCTTCAACTCACATTTCCTTCTATGCGGGAAGGCCTTGTTGCAGGCAGGGAATACGAAGGTATCGTAACCCAGATACGCCAGCCATTTGCATTTGTGGCTACAGTTGCTGAAGGCGGTAAGGCTTATGATGTTTTTGTGCTGAATAAGTTTTTCAGTCCTGTAGAATATGGGATGAAGCTTCCAGCAAAATGTCCTGTCATACCATATATAGCTGAAGGATTCAAGGTGCACATACTGGCGATCAGACAGGAAAGAGATGACAGCAGGAAGAACTGGTACGAGTGGATTGCTGTGGATGCATGGACTGAGCAAGGAGACAATGCGTTTCCAGACAATAAACCTGAACAAAGATGCATATCTAAGGAATTGAACACAGAAGACCTAGAGGGTGTAATAGTGACACTACATCCGGACCGGGGTCTTCTCAGAGTGGATCACATCAAAGACGAGGTTACATTCTTTGGACAAAGCAGTTACCTGTTTGGAATCCAATTAGCAATGCTGGATCTTTGTAAAGTGTTCAGAACTGGTAAGTCAAACCATAAAGTGCCAAAGCAGATAGAGAGTCAGTGGCATGCTGGTCTTGTTCTTGCTTTTAATTCTGTGATTTTCCTAATTTAAATATTTGGTGATGTGCAGGTGAAAGGCTGTGCTTCAAATTGGCAGAGAAGACAGCAAAGTCTGGCCTGAAGAAAGCATCCCGAGCATGGTTTGGATCATCAGATATGCATGATATTGGTCGCAGAAGCGTGAACATCTTCAACTATTGCAAATCTCGCAAAATTGATGAGGCAGTTCTTTTGATATTGGTATGTATTTGTGGCAGCATCAAATATGCTACACACAGATTTTAACTAACTCATTGGGATGAAATCCTTCTTGAGAAGCTGATAGTTACTCAGCTGGTGAAGAATCCAGTCCACAGTTTGACATGCTATATCTTTAAATATTTAATAAGCAGTTGTGGACAGTCAAGAAGGGTTCTCTCCCAGCTTATAAGTTGTCACTGATTGGTTTATATTTCACATAATGCAACTAGCAATTTGAGTTTGTGGAGTTTAGCTCTGATGGGTGTAATTAATGTTAGGGTGTTTCTGATTTTCTTCAGACAAATGAGTTGGGTAAGCAGCGTCATCACCTGGAGACTAGAGGGATGATTGAGACTTCGTCAGCTGATGAAGAGGAAGAGGGTGGTGCATGGCCTAAACCAGTTAACAAGAACAAACCGTCAAGTAAGAAGCTGTGCAGGTCTCAAGTTGAATGAGGCGCTGAGATTGTTTTTGGTCATACAATAAAATTGCCACTTAAGATGTCTCTGGGGAACACCAGTGTACTAGTTTCTTTTAATTGCAGTTGCCCAAAACTGACTATAAGTGTTGGCAAGGATAATTAGCAGGAAATCTCAAGTGCCTCATGTAAACAGGTCCTGAATTTCCAAAGTTCTGATCTGATCTAAGCACAGGTCTACCAGGTGCTTGCTTCTCTTGAGGTTTTGCGACCTAAACGTCTTTCTTCTCCTGTATGTGCTGCTGGCCCTGCCCATTTGATTTTTTATTAACTAGCGCCTTGATGCTATGTCATGAAGAGTACAAATTGTGAAGTTTGTCATGTAATTTTCTCTTTATTGCTGTTTCATCCATTTCCTTTGTTCCAAATAATTTCTGTCCAATCTCGTTCTTAAATACCTTTAGTGAGAGACCAAGTGTAACACTGATATAGGTAAGGTGGCAGGCTTCTAATCTTTAGCTTTTACGTAGAACAATAAGAATTCTTTTTTGAGACACAATTTTTTTATCGTTGCTAACAGCCTGATCTGTGTTTGTCAGGACATACTGCAGCCCTCGTTCCTGATGCCAACGAGGAAAATGGTGACCGTGAAAAACTGTATTGTAGTAACAGTCTGTCAGACTGTGACAATAACGTCATCTACGTCAGTGATGGGGAAGAAGAAAAGTATGAAATTGGATCATCTACATCAGTAATGGGGAAGAAGAAAAGTATGAAATTGGCTGCACAGAAAATTTTTCAGATCAGCCTGAATCAATGGCAAGTATCCTCCCTTGTTTCAGTGACACTTTAGCAGTAGCGTCTAATATATGCACAACAAAAATAGTTGAAGATTCAGCAGTTAATAATACTTCAGCTGTGATGTCTTCTTCTGAAGTTACTAACTTGGAAAGAACAGAAGATTTCATTGAGGATAGAACACACTTAGGAAGTACTATTAGTCCGGAATCAGAACACGATACATTACCGGTAACTGTCAGAGTCACAGAAGAGAATGGATGTATATTTCCTGTTCCTTCAACTGGAACATCTCAACAACAACAACAACATATGATTCACACTCAGAGCAGAAACGTAAAAGAAGGTCAAGTCACAAGCGCATCCACAGAGCAGTTTGAGGGTAACATACAAACTGCAAGTTGTCAACAGCTGTCAATGCTTCATCCTGAGATGCAACGAATCCTGCACCTGTCTTTATATAAAGCCCTTCAGAATTATGGCATCAAGTCAGACCTATCACAGCTCATTGCATCTCAGGCGGTAACAGTAGTAGAGGAGGAAATGAAAGCTTTCTTTAGAGACGAGTTGTTTGACAGAGTCTTGAAGAATGTCTCAGGGTTGGGTTGTGACACTGTGGACGGCCTGGAAGTCGGGGTGAAGACGAAAGAACAAGCAGTATCACAATTGTTCGTACCACTGCGAGCGGTTTCGGAAGAGTGGAGACAGATCGTGTCAGAAATTGCACCAACTCTTTGTGCAGCTGGTACACAGAACAAAGAACGAGACGCCGTAGGCCAGGTTCGGTCAGGCCCCGCACACGCCATTGATCAAGCAGCACAGACCATCTCTACAGGCAATGTCTTCTTTCTTAAAATACTGCCTGATTGAGATTTCAGGTTCTTGCACTTGCAAGTGTGATGATGCCTGTTTTCTGGCTTGTTGCAACGACCCACAAGACAGCCATATTTTACTGCCTCGTTCCTAAAGTCTTAACACTTGTGATAATATGACACTATTTTTTATGAATTTTATACTCCATCAGTTTAGATGGGAACTGAATTTTAGGTGTATTATAAATTTAATACGAGGATCTGAAAGTATATTCAGAGTAGGAGAAAATAGTGTTGTTTGTTGTGGAGGGTAAGCATAATGAAATCTTTGATGTTCTTATAGTCTTTGACTTACCTCATAATACCCTATCTTCTTAAATTGTATTTTTCATACAATCGGTTATACTTACGTAATTATGAACCAAGATGTTTGAGAGAACTGTATTTTCCCAACTGTTTTCAGATAATAAAATTGCCATTGTTATTACCAAATCATTTTAATCTTAAAATTGATTCATCTTTCCAGTGTGCATATGGCATCTCACTTTACTCTTTTCACATGTGTACACAAGTTTAAAAATGTACCCTACCTATCAGATTTAAAATGAATTTAAAAATAAAGCCATGTAGTTAGATGTTCAATGAAACAGACTTCCAGTACACATTGCAGAAAGTAGTGCAGTTTCCTTATCAATTTAAACCCTAACTGTCCTCTTGCTTTGTGTTTCTGCAGGTTCTGTTGCCACACCTCTCCTGTGCCAATCCTGCAATCCCAGCCTCCAGACACCCAGCAACTTGCAAGATCTCACCCCCAATGCAGATCCTGAAGAACCAAGTAAGTGTTTCCTTCAGAATATCATGTTGAATCATTCAAACTCCATTTTGTGTAATTAGACCCTGAGTACTGTTCTGTATTGTCATGGCAACTACAGTCACACACACACATGAACTTTCTATCCCTAAATGAAAGCTCTGTCTGAGAAGTATTGACATGGAGTGGTTAAGGATGATGTCTCTGAGCTGCTAGCAGCACAAACCCATGGAAGACCTCAGGCTTGTGAATTGGATGGTGTGGTAACACATTCTCAAACTGCTAGCAAGTTATGAAATCACACTGGGCCCCAGGTTTGACTGGATTGTGTGGAATGACCTGAGCAACTAAAAATGGGGGAATTAATTCATCTGACTTGGGACAGTGTCGAGAGAGATGTTATGAACATCGTAATGAATTCTTGGGTTCTATTAAAATGCGAGGAATTTCTTTGCTGACAAGTGATGAAGTTTCGCCTTGCAAACTTCGACTTGTACTGGTGAAAACAAGGTTTCTGAATATAGTAAGGACCTGATAACCCACTACAATGAAAAGATATCCCATTTACAGGATGACCATAAAATAATACTTCACTTTTAATACAGTATAATTTCCATTAAGTTGTCAATAATTATGTGACAGTTCATTCATGTTAATTATACAGCAGCTATGAAGATATTCACACACTCGATACAGACCACTGTTTAAGCCATCATACGTTCTGCCTCCGGACTGAAGTTTTGAATATAAGATGGTTACACTTAACAATAGCTGGCTGTCTGTGTTATAAGATGATGCTCTCTTGAGAGGGTGACTGAAAATCAGTTATGATCGCAGGAATAAACAAGATCAGGGGAAAAGTATAATTCTTGAAGACATTTCCAAGGAAAGAAGATTCATTTCTCATCTACCTTAAGGTCAACCCATGTATTAAACAATAAAATACAAGTACATGGTGAATATATTTATTGCAGCTCATACAATTTATCGTAAACAAGGGATCAACACTCTTCGTCGCTGCTCCATGTGTCAGCCGTTACATTTCTTTGAACAAAAAGCCCTCTCCTCTTAGATGATTCTTTCTTTTGAGTCTGTGATTCCAAGTGTTCATCAAATGCTGTACTCTGGCAGTAGTCAGCGGCCCAAATAAGGACATTTCTGTCATTTCCAGCACTGTACAACTCGTGGTAAAATGGGTGACAGATACAACTGTTGACAGAATTATAATGTCCTAATAGTGTGTTCACTTTAATACCCGTCTGAATCTCATACATTAAAATGTTACCATCTGATGGCATATATACCAGCTGTGGGTCACACTTGATGGTAATGTCAAACTGCATGCACTTTTTTGTATCATTTGGTATCTTCCCATAATTAACCATTTCATTATTCCCACTGAAAGTATTCCATAACCTTAACCTGTGATCTGTCCCATATGAAAGAAGGAAGAGTCCATCATGAGTGAAACACAGACCATTCACATAACCATCATGGGCAGTACTGGTGGCTTCTGAACTTGACCGCCCTTTACCATTGTGTTGGTCCAGAGACTTGAGACAACACTTTGCAGCACGGACATCCCACAGGAGCACCTTGTTGTCACAGCTACCTGTAGCAAGCAAGTATTCTTCTCTTGGTGACCACCTGCAGGCCAGAGTTGAACTTGTGTGACCACGCAACTCATGAGTGCATGATCCAGATTTCAGATCAACAAGAAGGATGTGGTTTACAGAAGTTGCAACGGCAACAAGACAATTTCTGGTAGCTATATGTGACATGTGATGCTGGAACACACGACCCTCAAAACTGAAGGTATCGGCAGGTTTCATACAGTTTGTATCCCATATTTTGAGTTGCTTGTCCATTCCACTGGTGGTAAAGAGCCCTGTGTCAAACGGGTACCACTGAACACATTCTACACTGTATCGATGAGCTGTTTGTAAGTTTCGATCCACCTCGCAGACAAGTTTGGAAGTGAAATGAGGGGAGCCTGTGAAGTTATGCAAGTCATGGATATGAAGACTACCATCTGCTGACCCAGAAAGCAAATATTTTCCTTCCATCGCATCCACGTCTAATGCATTGACTCCAGCTGTGTGGACATTTTCAATGTCTCTGTGCTTGCATAAATGTAAGTTGTATGACCTCTTTGTGGATTCTGCCCTAATAAGGGCACGTGGTTCAACTATACCTGCTCGAACATTTTCTAAACATTGAATCATTTTCAGCCCTGGTGTCTAAACAGAATAGAACATATGAAACCGCAAGCAAACAATACTACACCATACTTTTATAAAAAAAAAAAAAAGTAAAAAGAAAAGAGTCTGTGGTCAGTTACATTAGTGGTGATTTCACATATTCATATTTCGAGTGCTGCACTGTAACATAAGTTCTGAAATACGACCTCCCGGTATACAAGGGAAGAAAACTTTTCTACAAGACCTCGTGTTGTTTATATCGAGTCAGATTATATTTGATTCAATCAGAACTAAATTTTCCCCCACTGAATAGATTCTCAATAACTCGCTTTACTCTATCCGTCGTGAGCTAATGCCCCTCATGTAACACGATTGTACTGAAGAAAATAACCACTGATAATACCATTAATTATACATTAATACCAACGGTGTTATGTAACATTCGACTGTTGGCTATCCTGTTTTCAATTTAGTCCAGTCTATCGATGTATTGCAGCTTCACTGAATATTTAGCCAATAGATGTCAGGGACATTCAGTTCTGATTCAATCATTTACATTAGGGAATAATTTAATTACGGCATTTGTATGTAAAAAAGAACATGAAAAAGTTCATTACGTAAAACGTGTTGTACGTAGTTGACACAACACCAGAACTTAAAGTCCACGTCCTACATTTCAACCCCATTCAGAGACGTTGGAACAGAAATTAATTTGAAAAAGCGTTACGTTATGTAATTTAATGGGAAAATGTTTAGGTATTGGGGTGAAATACCCCTCCCTCTGTCCTCCCTGCGTCTTTCTTCGAAATGATTTTGCTAAGTTCTCAAGACACGGATAACCTACCGCAGATGTCTAGAACGGTTCATGGCATGACGGTACTAAAAACCAAAACGCACGATATAAATAACCAAGCAATATAACTAATACAACTACTCTTACAGAGCAGAGTCCTTGAGAAACTAATAGTCGCTTACCTAGTCAAGGAATCCTGTCTTTTATAGAACACGAAGAATCATTACCGTGTTCACCACCGGCCCTTATCCTGAGCCAGTTTAACCCAATCCACACACTACTTAACTAACTGACTAGATGGCTTAGGGAACCCGAAGGTTCGTCACAGAATTAACCAAAGCCCTCCACCGGCCCCTCTCCTGGGCCAGCAAAATCCAATCGCCACAAGACCCGTTTTAATTTCATCCTCCCAATTCCGCCATGCGTGCTACACGCTTCCTTGATTTCTTCAGGTGAAGCGAAGAGCCACGACATGAATATGCAATGTCTGGATATGTTAGGTTATGTTAGATTTTGATACACAATACTACGTCTGTTTCAATGGCACCTTTCGTGCCACTGGAAAAGTGTTTTGTATTTCAAGATTCCTGTCTTCTGGGCTGTTGCGCCGTGCAGTCTGGTATAAGTTTACCGACGTTTCAGAGGTTACTACCGCCTTCATCATCAGTGCGATCAGACTCACCTCTGATGCTGTTAGATGTTTTCTATTTAATATTTGTCTCATCACGACCCACAATGAAACTGGCCGGCGTGACATTGAGTTTGAATATTCGTCATTTGTTTAAACTCTTCATTCCCTTTGAAGTTGCTGTTCGTGTCATTAACACACTTTTGATTATAATAGGAATCGAACCGCGGTCTCCAAGCTAGCAACCGGGTCGGTTTAAAAGTTATTATGGTCATACGACAGTGTCATTCATGATTGAGCCACGATTTCCTTCCTAGCTATGGCTTGTGTAATTATAAAGAGAGCGTTTAGCTTGGCTGCAGATTCGGAGGCGTTTCCGAAACACAATATTTAGACAGAACACAAGTGTGACACAAAGCAGAAAGTTTCAGGTGCCACTTAACCACCACCAAGGTTTTTTTTTCCAGTAAACCTTGGCGTGGATGGGAGGATAATATTAAAGCGGGTCTAGGTGGAACGGAGAGAGAGAGAGGTGGATGGAACTGAAGTCGTATCACATAAGCAGGTTCAGCGCTTGCTTTAACCGTGGGCTCTCCACAGGTCCGGTTTTTATTATTGTTTATTTGTTTAGAGAAGCCCGTTATTCGAGAGAGTGAGGTTATAATGGATGGAACGAACGAGAGATTCAGCAGTTCATTTGTAGTTCAAATGCAGGCTTTATTCAGCCTCTAACAACAAAGAAAAATAATCCAGGAAAGGCGTAACCTGTGTCACTATCGGGATTCGAACAGGGTACCTTCAGAATGCAAGTCAAGAGCCTCCCAGGAGGTTCATTGCCGCGTTCACAAGAGCCCGCCACAGTCGGTCGTTGATGGCTAAGGGTGGAGAGTACAGATTACGTCACTGACCTATTTCGTTTGAGAGTCGGACGGGGTCAGGCGTGTGCTTCAACCCTCTCGGCGAGTTGGATCGAGTGTCACCGCGCATTCCAGGTACACGGCAATTGCTTTTTGTTAACTAATACGTTCTTTCAGGACGCTGTTTTGTTCCTCTGGAGACAATTCCGCTGATGCTAGGGGAAGGAGCACAAGTCTTGAAAGTTAGGGAGCTGTTGATTCGAAGCCCCGTGTCACTTTGTGGCCATAGAAAATGTTACGTTGTATAGGAGATGAACCATTGTCAAAATATTGTTGCATTTTGCCCGTCCTTACTTCGAAATGTCCCTTGCTGGGCTTAGCTCGATGTGCACTGAGGAAAACCACGAAAACGGCAGTCAGGATAGTTGGAATTCTTCGGAGTCCTCCCCAGACGGGCCTCCCGATCCGCACTGCGTAGCCTTGTAAGGTAAAACCGACAATGATGTCATAAGTCATTACGTCAGAGCCACCTTTCCTGGGACACCGGACAGTCGTAGAATTCAGTTTCTGATAAGCTGTTTCACCTTCATTACTGAGTGTGTGCTTTGGCATTAACAAGTCCCTTGTAGAATCGAACCCGAGACCCTTCCGCCCGGTTCGAAGTTCGTAACTCCTTTCACAGACTTGTCAGTTACTCACGTCGTCGATAATCGATCTATTGTTCTATTCGGAGGTAAATAGCTTCTGCGATTGATTTAACGTCGGTGAGCACCTGTTCAAATACGGAACGTCGTAAACTAAGATATTGGGCCGTGTAGTCTGATGGAAGTTATCGACGTTTCAGAGGTTTCTGCAGCCGCGGTGATCTCCTTGGATGTTATTTGTTAATCTTTCCGAACCTCACAGTAAACGGGCAATTTTTTCTTAATGTTATGCAAGTCGCGAGTTACCAGGGACATTTAAAAGGAAAAAGTTGTTTACCAATGGCGAATTCATAGTCTACAAGTTAGACCGAGCGAAAATGCAGTGTTATTAAATTCCCGAACAATCGCATAAGAATTCTAAGTCGTTCGTTTGTCTGTGTTGTCCGAGAGCAGTCGTGTTTACTGTTATCCCGTAGTCAACGCGGCAGAACCCGGTTCAGCCGAAAGCTTCCGTATAAACGAAAACAAAGCCGCAAGACGACCAAGTCACACGGCGGCAGTCGGAGAAAACAATGGCGCGCCGACCGGTTGGTTGGAATTTATTTATTCGGGAAGTGAACTACGGTCAGATGGGACAACAGATTCAGGGATCGATCGAAAAGGGCAAGGCAGTTTCAAATCATGTCAGATATTAAAGGAATAATATGCAAAGCAACAAAATGTTTCAAAACATTTTACGCTGTTACATGGACCCTTAGATAAAACTGGCGAGATGTGTTCGAGGGAACTTGGAAGGAAAAGAATTACAAATGGCGTCTTTAGAAACGAAGTTATCACAAGTAACGTCGTGGGTTGGGCCAACTGGCCCTTCCTTCCTTCCATCTATTCCTCGGTCGTCCCACATTTCTTCCGAAATGAAGCTCGAATCGAAAATTTGTTGCGGTCAGAACAAGGATGCTGGGATTGCGCACTAGAATTAAAGCTCGAAGGAAAGAATCCATGGGACGACCCAGAACAAGATGGTTCGGCCAGAAAACGACGAGAAGACGCGAAGGGCTGGCAAGAAGGCGTTGAGATCGGACGGACGCCAGCGCGTGCTTCGAGTCCGTGTCGCCTCGACGTCGATAGCGCGATTAAGGCTTCGACCGGGATGTTCTTTTGTTAAATCTTATGTGGTACCGCCTGATTCGACTTCTAATGGTTAAGTGAAGTGTTTTCTTCGCGGTACGGTCTGGATTCGTAAATAATATTCAGACGAGCTTCGGCTTCAAAGGGTTAACCAGCTGATTTTCGTAATGGTGAGGTGTAGTGTTTTCTTCGCGGTACGGACTGAATTCATAAATAATATTCAGACGATCTTCGGCTTCAAAGGGTTAAGGGCGTCGGAGATGGGAGGACGCCGCCCGTTGTTACTGTAGCGGCCACGCAGGACGACTTTTAAGCGTGGTCTCTCGACGGCTGGCACAGTTGCTTCCTTCCACATCCCTGCTCTTCGTCGCCCCTCGACCCGTTCGTCTCCTTCACATCTTCCATCTTGCAGATGGCCTTCGCCCCGCGAAGAAACACCAGTCGATGATTATTCTTCTGCACGAGGAGGATGTGACGTAGCCGTTGTGGGACGAGCAGGAAGTTCCAGCACTGCATGCGTGTCACTTCCTGTGCTACTGACGAGATAAGTCGCTGTCAAACCGGTCCCCTTGTGTATGTGACTGTCTGCCGAAATATCGGCACGCAAAGGAAAAGAATTCGTGCGTGGTTTATTTAACGATGCCTCGTCAACTGCGCTGGTTACATGACGTCTAGCGAGTTAACGAGTTGAGAAGGACGCGGTCGTTCTTATGCCATCAGTCGTCTGTTGTGACTGAATAAACTCAAGATGACCGCGCATAACAGAACCTTAACTTGTATATCAATGCTGTGCTTGGAGAAGCAGGCTCCGAACGCGAAGTTGGGATAAATCTACAATGATCCGAAGTTCGCTGTAGTCGCACGAACTAGACCAAGGAAGTCCATATCGGGACGTGTCCTAAATGAATCATTTGGTGACTCATTCACGCAGTTCTTGGTTCGTGTCCCAGACACGATTCAGATTCTCTGGAGCGTCGGGTCCAAAGGCACTGATAATGACGCATTTTATCTGTAGTCACCCAGAGCTAAAACCCTGCCCACCGTTGACTCGAATACTCTCCTCTTCTGACAACGCGTCCCAAGAGTTATTCTTCACTATTAACACATCGGCATAAGCGGCAGATTTTCTATTTATTTATGGAAAATTCACTGTTTCTACACAAGTCAAGTCTCTTTTGGATGTCACTGTGCCTTAAATGTGCGTTCGTGGGATCTGTTACGCAGGAATTTGAATGCGTGGCCTTCGTTAACACGATGGTCAGAAACGGGAAGATACTCCGAGCTCACCAAAACTCAATTACGTGAGGTTAATCAAATTGTCCTTTTCTCGTCTATTAGTCGATTAAGAAGTGTGGCCTTGCACTCATTCGTTACAAATTCCTTCAGGCTCAACGAACTTACAGGTCTGTCGTAAATAATAAGCCTAATGTGGTATTGTCTGTCTGTCTGTGTGTGTGTGTAGAGACGTAAGACGTTCGACGTTTTAACTGGGATGAAAATTTTGATCGTGGTTTTCTGGGTTATGTAGGAGATTATGAATGTTCCAGAGGGACATCGCGACCATCTTCAGGGTAGCAGTGTCTCGCTGTTGCTACGCGTTCCCATAGATAAGTTACGTCACTCGACCTGAGTGGCCTTGAAGCAGTGATTAGCACTTGAACACATCGCCAGGACGGCAAATATTTGGTGTCGGGACAACGAGAAACGCCTTTCAAGGCTGCGAGTGTGACGTCGCACTGCCGTTGCGAAAGGGGCCCTTTGGTCGCCGAAATTACTCGACGTGTTGCAGAAATTGGTCTCGAACTCTCGCTTAGGAAGCCAATCGCTCACTGCACTCATCGGCGGGGCTCTCCCCGTTGTTTTGTACGGGCGTTTAAGGAAAGCACGTGGCCTGAGGGAGGTGTAACGACCAGTGAGGACGAGATGGGCGGGACATGTAGAACGGAGAGAAAATCACACATACATGTGTACTCAGTTATAGTCGAATAGTCTGAAAGAATGAGACATGGGCGATGTTGGTGCCCCGGAGTCTGCTATAAATTAACCGACGTTTCAAAGGTGCTTGCTGCCTCCATCGTCAAGGTGATGAGTCGAAAATTGGATTGGATTTAACTGGTTCAGAACAGAGCCCAAAGGCGCAAGAAATTTCATGACCAGCTAAGCAACTGATGGACCCCGGATAACGAAGAGTCAGACCGCGCGCTGAATGATTGGCTGCCATTCAACACCGTAGCCGCGGTGGGAACGTTCTATTTTTGAGTTGCCAAGAAACCAGCGGCGCATTGAGGTCGGACGAACCTCCGCATCCCTTGAAATCTGCGCGCACACGAAACAACTGCAGCCGAACGAACGTTCACCTACGACGTGCCACAACTTTCGAATACAGGTTATGCAAAAATGCAGTAACTAGCCCAGACACTAATAAATTATCCCCGGGTTAAAGTCGCGCGTCAGTCTTGATGCGAGTTAAATTTATGGCAGTGAGGCCGAAGACGGCCATCTCGAAGCAACTGTAACCTGAAGTGACGATTTGTGGATGGAACGACGATGTTGAAGTGAATCAGAACAAATCTGCAAGGAATCCCTTCTGCTCTGTGTATTTATTTACTCGGCCGAGAACTTCTCTGAAGTACGGATTTTAAAACCTCATCTCCGTGTCGACAAAAGCCGGTCTGAGCTCATCCGGTTCCGCCCAGTTTGGTTTACAATACCAGATTTTGTGGTTTCGGCGACGAAGGATGTAGAGAGACGGACGGTACTTAAGTCAATGCGGCGTCCTCGTAATTGATTTTGTAGCTCGGGTGAGGGAGGCACAGTTGGAAAGCTGCCCCTCGAAAGACCACAAAGAAGACCTCTTCATCAGCTGGTTCTGTCCCGCTGCCAGATGATACGAGGGTGGAGGCTACGTACCGGAAAGGGAACTGACTACGAGGGTTAAGGCTAAAGCATTGTTCCGAGGTGGATAGCCCCAACTGGTACTCTTGCGGATCTGGAAGGTCCATCGCAGGATTCCAATTATCCCTATCCTGAAGCAGATGAATCCAGCTGGATCCACGCACCCTGTAGAAATACTATTACCCTATTTAATATTATGCTCCCATTTATGCCTTGAAGTCTCAAGCAATTTTACCTTTCAGTTTTTCCGATAAAAATTTTGTGTGCATTTATCACATGCAATGCAGCGTCGAATGACAAATGGAGTGTGGACGCAGCTTTATCAAAAACGTTGGGATTTCTGGCTTTAGGGTCGTCGGTGTAACCCGAGACCTCGGAATAAGAAGTACGAGTCGAGAAACACTGCGTGAGAAATTGTGTTTCTTTTCCACAGGCTTTACCAAAGTGTTCTGATTGGCCTGAATTCGGAAAGAGCTTGGCGGGGGAGTTGGCTACCCCGTCGCGTACTTTCCAGGTTTTAAATAGCGCCCGACTATCCACGCTCCGGTTGGGAAACCCGACAGTTGGAAAACTGGAAAGGAGCCAGATTATTAGGCGAAAAAAGGGAGACGCTACTTTTCCAACGCAAATTTTGTAAGACGGAAATTTCCCCCTCCGACAAATCATACATAAACCAGCGTAAAGGCCCAGGTGGAAATCGTGTTGGCTGCTAATTCTCGATTCCTTTTCCAATGATATCAACCTTATTCTTGCAAGATTTACACTTGCCGAAGGTCTAGTAATTCAGCTGCAGGAGACCGGAATCCGACGCCACACTTCTGCCCTTGTGCGGCGACACTGGACTTAAGTCTGACTCGGAAAGCCGCGGGGTTTGCAAAGAAAGCCTCTCGCAAAATTAAGGTACGAATGTCGGAGAAAAAAAATAATGTTTAATGAACCACTTTTTATTACTTACATTCTGATTTTATACACACATTGAAAATATAAATCAGTGAATTCTACGTAATATCAATGTTTTGGAAGCGACTACTACGATAACCATAACCTTCTCTCTGACGCAAGGCAATTTGCATAGTGACCTTGAATAATTGCAGAGCCGCGTTTATGAAATATCACAGGTGGAGACTACAGTGAAAATTAGCAGCTCTGGCCTGGCCTAGGCAAGCACGCAGCAAATCTGGGAATGTGGAAGTGCCAACATAAAAGCAGCTAATGAATTTTATCCTTGCCAAAACAGAAAGTGCTACCACCTTCGAGAATTAAAATTCGCTTACGTCCTCTCCCATTTTCATCTTTGGCACGCGCATTTCATACAAATGTTTGCTAGTAACAAACGCAGCATCCAGGATTAGTCTCAAATTATTCTAATGAAATAAATAGAGAACGAGAGATAAGTAAGACTCATGCGAACTACACAACACATGTTCAATAATTTACTTATATTTGGTAATGAAACAGTTCACTGAACTGAATTAGATCAGCGTCTAACTAGAGTTCTCAACTTGTGGTTGAGGTGGCGCCTTGGAGTCTGTGTTTTCAGGAGCAGGGACTTCCCCTGCCTCATCTTCAGCCACAGACGCAACTTTCTCGCCACCTTCGCCTGCCCGCGGTTCCTGTTCGCCCACTTCCGCCGGAACCAGCTCACTCACTTCACCGGATTTAACCTCCGCGCCCTCACTGATCTGCTGCTCGAGGGGCTTCGCCGTCACAGCCCGCGAAACTCTATCGTCCTCGGCCGGCACTACTTCCATCGCGCCCTCGGCAGGAGTTTCTTCCGTCGCCGTGCCTTCTGAAGCCTCGCACGGCTGACATGCTTCTCCGATGTCCATGGCCGCCTCTTTGTTTTCTTCAGGCACAGGAACTTTCCCTTCGAGCAGACTAATGCACCCCTGAATGGTTCGGATGGCCTCTTTGCGTGCCTGACGCACGTCGTGTCTGCCTTCCGTAACGATGTCATCGAGCTTCAAGAGGTTTCTTGTCAGCATTTCGTCAAGGTAGACGTACTCCTTGTCCCTCCTCGAGAGGCCAGAGAACTTGTTCACCTGGGCCTGCAACTCCTCCACATCTTTTTGTATGGTTTGGACTCGGGAAATGGCGTCGCTGGCCGCAGGAGCCTCGGGCTGCTGCTGCTGTTTGGGAGACGACGGCTGTTGAAAATTTCTACCGCCTTCTGGTGGTTGGTGCTGAGGGTAGAACTGCCGCTGCGAAGCGAACTGAGGGGGTCGACCAAAGCCGTGTGGCGATTCTTGGGGAGGGAACGCCTGCTCCGCTCCAGGCTGCGGAACCTGTGATGAGAAGACCCGCTCTACATTCTCTGGCCCGACGTTCCTGGGAAGTATCGGCTCATCTCTTCCCTCAACAAAAATCGGAATGTGTCTCACATTCCCGGTATGTGCCTGTTTTGTAGATGTGGCCGGCTGTGGCTGTGGCTGTGGTTGTTTTGGTGCCACCGGCGGTTTCCCATGGCTTTCTGAAGTAACAGTCCCTGGACCAGCAACTGACGCCGGGTCTGCAGGGTTAACCGGATTGATCTCAATGCGAGACACGTAGCGCTGCGGCTGCTGTGAACGGTTGTCAGGCGGTGCAGACATTGACCTTTGACCGCGACCTTGTTTCTCTTGCTCAGATTCATGCTGCTGCTGTCCAAGGTCAACCGTATTCCTCAGTCCATGTTGAGGAATGTTTCCCTGACGAGATCGCCCACGAAGGGGACCTGGTTCCTCCCCCTGTTCCTGGTGTTCACTACTGGAACTGCTGGCACCACTGGCCTGGCTTCGGGCATCGTCGTCTCCTGATCCTGACCCGCGTCGCTTCCGTCCCCACGTATGGGCGCCTCCCATCTCGCCGGCCCATGGCGGACATCGCAAGTGATCGGCAAATTCTGGGTGACGCTGTGCCAAGTCGTCCAAATGTGACCTTATGTCCTGACGCCCTCTAGACATCGTGTCGTCTTCAAACGGGAATCCAGTCTGCAAGTGTAAAAACATCACGGTAAGTTTTGTTTTGTCTTCCACACACTTCACATGAGGTCTTTAACATATGCAAGAACCATCTTAGTGGACCGTAGATTACTAACCACTGAATGCATGTACAAGGGATTTCAAATTTTATACTCGCATCTAAAAATACTAGAAAGAAGTCAGTGGTACTGTGACTGGATGTGGGGCTGGCTCTTTCGCTAATCCAGTTCCCCAGCCAAAAAGCACTAGTACAAGTGCACTGACTGAGAATGTGGAGCGATACCTTCACTCCCCCATACATCTTTATGGCATCGTGCTTAATTAAACACAGGGGCAACTCTGAAAATGCAAAAAAGGGCGTGGCAATGTTATTTGTGAGCTGCTACCGCGTCCAAATTTTAAAGCCACTGAGCTCCTCAGAGAGAAAGGCCACAGGTCCCTTGCCACTAAATATTTATAGTTACCGTGTCCATGTTGTCAGATGTAAAAGCGTGCAATATATATATATAGAACTGTCTTCATTATTTAATTCCACGTTTATTAAAATAGCTATCAATTAAAATAGCAAATAATTTCATATTCCGAAGTTGCGTTTACATTCGAGACGCAAATCTACCTTAAATGAGCCTCGAAGCAACTATTTCGAGATGGCGCTTTTATGTTTCGTTACGAAAGAGACGAGAACCAGCGGAATGTTGCGCACGGCAAGCACGAGTGTGCCAAAAATAATTTGAACTCTCGTTCACGATGGATTCCATTGTGCTCGTATTTTGGGCTTAGTTTTACTACCAACTCAACAGCGCAATCCACTCGTGCATGAACAAATAATTTCCACTTTGCCCCCGTACGAAGACCTAAACAAAGACGCTACGCCCAGCGCATCGTTCACTTTTGCTTTCTGAATATTATGTACGTCACAAAACAGCTGGTAATTACATTTTAGCGTTGTCAAACCTAGGCTACACCCGTATTCTGTAATCGCACTCCCTAGACGAAGCAATTCCACTTGTAAATGTTAATCAACTTTAAACCTCTCCCCCCCTCTGCCATTTACGTTCCGTGCAACACGTAATACGAATGCAGACGACGACTGCCACGCATTTTATTAGTTTCGTTCCGAATTACGTTTAGACACGCACTTTTTAGTACACCAATTCATTCGGCGTAACCAACATTCTCTCTCTCCCACCTCTTACGTCGTAATTATTCAAGTGCTTAAGACGAACAAAACTCATACTTACTCCTTGCAAGTTAATGTTCATAAATTCCGGGAAGGGAGCACAGAAAATACGGAGCTTACGGCCTGGATAAACGTACGCACAGCCGAAACCTTAATTAACACGCCGTGCGACAGGTTCCTTCATTTCACACGAATTACAAGAACACAAAACGAAAGACCGTACTTCGATCCTCGGCATAAACACTTCCGAAAACAACTTTAATGCTACCCATCCCGGAAAAAGGTAGACCACGTACAGATTAGAGGACAGGCTCCCGTTGATCTCCAGCTCTCAAATCCTGCACTGCATACAAAGTACACCCAGGCATTGCGACACCGAAAAACCGAGTATCCTGGCCAGAAACTATATTCAGCAGCACGAGAAGCGCGTAACCGCAATTGCTGCTTCGCGTTTACGAATGCCGCGTTCCCTTCTCAATCAATAAGTTAAACTAGGAACTTCTGCCTAAATGATGTCCACTTTCTACGCATCGCTTGTGCCCTCACACAGCACGCGCGCCTGATAGCTAGACAACCCAACTGACTGCTGCGCACTGTGTGCTATCGCACACATGGCACTTAACCTTAAAACTAACGCTAAACTATACAATGATTTAAATAGAACAGGTCCTTGTTGAATATGTGCATCCCAATTTATTCAGATTCGAGACTCATCCGCCTCGACAATTCCTTTGTGACGAGAGACGCCACTCAGAAACGAGAGAGAAAATTGGTAACTCACTTTCCCTCTATTAATAAACAAGGCCGCCGTACCAATTAAACGATCGCTGGCCAAACGCCTGATACAAAAACAAACATGTCGCAAAGCAAATTCCTCAATATCCTGAGAGCCTACCGGATACTGCTGTGCTGCAAACTGGAAATAATCCGGTGACGTATCCACGATTACTGGGGGTTCCATTTCACACTCTCACTTTCACCGCCTGCCACTTCGCAACTGATCGTGCAATCGCGGCGGTTTCCTTTAAATACTTATTGCAGTCATTTATGGGCGTTTATTCAAGGTCTTGTGGACAGACGCGATCTTTCTAGAAAGAATTCGGGGGGGGGGGGGGGGGG
>NW_019059815.1:98554-121384 GCF_000696155.1 Zootermopsis nevadensis
CTACATGGCAGCAAGTGATATGCATGATTAATTTCTTATTGAAATTTTTGTTAATGTAATTTTGTTTTGTTACTCTATTTCTCAAGCATTCGAACTGTACCACATGTATGAAGGACGTATTTAACAACACACATTGTTTTTGGAAATTGCCATAATAGTTTTTGTTGGCATATTGTAATTATATGAAGCGAGTATATTTTCTGTTACGTAGCTCGTCAGTACTTATAGGCTTAAAATTGAAACAAATTGGGAATAAAATGTGTTAATTAATTAATGCCGACGACCAAATCCGTTCGCTAGGATTGTCGATGAAATATACTGCAGTGGCTAACAACAGATGGCAATGAGGACAGCGCTTTGTACCGACATCTATCGAGAGGTTTTGAACTGTTTGTGATGTAAGTTGCATTTGACTTACAATGGCTATTTAAATTTATACCACCGTGACCAGTGGAAGTTAAAAAGGTTATGGAATGTACCAGAAATTGAAATACGAAGTGCGTAATATAACTAGACCAACTTCATAAAATATCATGGCAGCTGGTTATACCGATTTGAGGCAAAAGTTGCAATTTAAGCAAAAAAGTTTCAGATCCCAAGAAAAGGAAAAGAAGTTAGTTAAAATATTTTATTTTTCAAGTCCAAGTGATCTAGATTAGTTGCATGTCATGGATGTGAACCAAAGTTATTTGGTAGTATATACATGGGGGTGTAATTTCCGTGTAACAATTAAAGTGATGTGAGAAGTAAGAGGTTACAGTCCGTCTTGTAAAGCATGGCACTGCCTTGCATAAATACAGTAGAACCATTAATTTTTACTGCCATCCGGATTTTCTGTATTATTTAAATTTACTTAGATTATCTCTCTGATGTGCAACAAATATATGTATATATATTACTGCCATTTACAGGTATACAAATTCGCCTCATCAGTATTCGCCTTATCAAAATGTAGAAGACAATTTAGTTATTTTAAAGCAAATCCACACAGGAATCCAACAGCGACGACTATTTGACAATGAGCAGTGTGCTGCCATTGAAGAAAAAATAGATGAAGTTGTCGAGTTGGCGGATAAGGGAAATTATAAGCCCTGCACGGTAGACAGAGCCCCACTTAGAAACAAGTGAGTATAATGAACTCTTTGTTAGAGAGCTTGCATGCTTTCATCTTGTCATATGTGTTTGTGTGTATGTTATGTGATGTGTTTTGTTAAACTAAGACGTTTTTGTCATTGTTTTAAGTTTAAAAGCTGATACATAATTGTCTTATGGCAGATACTTCTTCGGTGAGGGTTACACGTATGGCTCACAGCTGTCGAAACGAGGCCCAGGTATGGAGCGGTTGTATCCACCAGGTGAAGTGGATCCTATACCAGACTGGGTCCACAAGTTGGTCATCAAACCACTTGTGAAGGCCAATATGGTGCCTGAAGGATTTATAAACTCGGCTGTCATCAATGACTATCAGCCTGGAGGATGCATTGTTTCTCACATAGATCCTATACACATATTTGACAGGTGAGCCTTTAATGCTGCTGTGACAGTGAGGAGTAGAATGCTATTGCACTCTACCATTTAATTTCAGAGTATCTGAAATTTAGGTTGGTGGCTTATATCTTTGAACTGTGGCCAGTTGCATACACCCATTTTACTTTCTCATTGTTTTTATTTATATGATTACAGTTCTTAATGAGAGATATCTGTTGTGTTAATAAATTGAAAACTATTTTTTATAGTATTTGGACATAGTTTTGTTTGTATGTATAGTTTTGTTTCTTCATCCAGTCCTAACAAATTTTGATTTGGTGAGATGTTAATTAATTTGATTTGAGTTGTGTTATGTTTTTATTGAGTCTAGAATCAATCTTTCTGTGAGAGGGTTTGTGGTAGTTGACACCATATAAGAGATGCTGAAAAGGCCACCATGTTATAAAGTTGTTGTTCGAGTTTGTCCCTTTGCAAAAGCAACTGTATGCCCTCTATTGTTACTACCGTGTTAGTCGAGTAGACTGCGAGCTGTAAGTTAATGTTTTTGCAGGCCCATTGTCTCTGTCTCTTTCATGAGCGACAGTGCTCTGAGTTTTGGCTGCAAATTCAGTTTCAAACCCATCCGAGTATCTAAGCCCATCTTGTGCCTGCCGCTGTCCAGGGGCTGTGTCACAATCCTCAGGTAAGTCTGTATACAGTTCACAGCAAAATGATAGGAAATTTGCATGTAAATGACCAAACTACTTTTGCTTTCTATTCAGAAATTCACAGTTTAGTTCTTGACATGGAGGCAGTTTATCTTGATTGGCATTTTCTCTGATTTCTGTCAGTCCCTTAGTCAGATGCTGTAGCAGCACATAAAAATAATTAAAGATTCTGTTGTCATTGGCAGTCCATAATCCACAGCGTTAAGAAAACAGTGCAAAATAAACTGAGAAGCATTGAAATCAAAGGTTTTTATGTTCCTCTGAATGAAATGTAAGTCTGTCAGTGACAACAGATAAATGGTTTTTGAAGCGTGTCTCAGAGGAATCTACTTTAGTTTTCAGAGATGATGTGTTATTACATCTCTTTCTCTTTCCCACCCCCTCCCTCATCAGTTTCTAACAACACTTTTCATGATGTTGGTCCTGTATTAAGCCCCCAACCTTTGCTTGTACGGCTGTTAATCCTTTAGTATAGAATTTAGTTTTTTTTTTTGTATATTTATAAAAAGTAAATGAAATATTTCAGAATAAATGCCTCATATTGACAGAAGTTCTGTAAAAAGGTATACTACATCTGTTGTGCAATTAGTAGGCTATGTGGTGATTTAACAGCCATAAAAATAGCTAATGCCACCAAAATGGCAATCGCCTTGCTGTTGGTAGTTGTGCGTGTAAGTTACTCTGAGTTAGTAATGATAAGATGGACATGACATTGCATAAAACAAAAGATAAATTTACATGTAACTTTTATGTTGAATCATCTTGAATTTCTGGTTGTGGGATTGGAGGTTTCTGGATACAGTTTGTTGTCAGGATTTTCTCGTTACGTGCTTGAACCTCCGAGTTATAAAGACGAGAGGTGAATGAGGGGGTGCAGCATGTGTCATAGCTCTTGAAGGTAGTGAGTTTGTTATTTGTTAATTGAAATGTTGTGTGTCTCTCGTTTCAGTGGGTTTGCAGCAGATGAGATAACGCATTGTGTACGTCCTGAGGATACAGTCGCTCGTCGGGCTGTCATTCTGCTGCGCAGGTAAGCTTCTTCAACAGCTGAAAGTATTTGCATTGGTAGATGAGACATGACTTTATCTGGTTGGACCGAAAATTTGTTTATCCTGGCTAGAAATCTTAGTTTTGCCACAGTTTATTCTTATGGCCATATTTTTTTTAATATTATACACTTGATATTTTGTACATTTCAGTTAAGTATTGCATAATGTATTGGTGTGTAACATATTACCAGTGCCTCTTATGGTAACTCATGATCTGGTTGTACTTTGGAAGAAGTTTGTATCATATTATATAATACTTCTACTTTCACTGCTCTAATTGTTTCCACTACTATTTATTATATTCTGTTCAACCCAAATATGATTGTCATTTGCATTGTTGCCGAGTTTATATTTAATCTTCATCAGCAGGTTCTTGGTTCACATCTCAGCCCAGAAACCAGTTATCATGATTGGGGATTTTCAGATATTTACTGGAATAGTCCCTTAAATCAAGCCTCAACCACTTCCTTCCACATTACTTCCATTTAGTATTCACTGATCATCCTGTCATTTGTTGCTACAGAATCAGAGCGGGTGAAAGTGTCATTAAATAAACCAAGAAGAAATAGAAGTAATGAATTATTCATTATATAAGGTCTTACACACCTATGAAAAGATGATTACAGTTAGTGTCTTAATCACTCACAATGTAAAATGTCATAGTTAGACATTTTTTTCAGTTCAAGTCAGAACTAGGGCCATCTACTCCTATTCAGTTTCGTTCGCTCTCCTCGTGTAAGTAAACACTCGTTGTATGTGGCAGGGTGTTTCCTGATGCTCCACGGTTGGCTCCTAATGAGGTTCCACCCCCTCTCAGTGCAACTCCCACATCACGTTACCAAGAGATTAATGGCTTGTCCAGGTGAGTTATGCAATTGAGCAGTTGCTTAAACCATGATAGAAATTACAGAAGTCGATTTACTTACGAATACAGAAAACCATTGCGTTTGTAGCATTCTTGACCTGTGTTGTGAAGGAATCTTGCTATGTTGCTGACTATCCTTACTGAAGTATTCATGTTTTTCCCAGTCTCTCCACCAAATGCTATGATGGTACTTGGTGTAGGCCATAAAGGCCTCCTTTGGTACTCTTGCTCGTTCATTTTATGCTATGCTTTGAACCCTGTTACACTAACATAAACATGAGTCAAGTTATGAGCGTACTGTGTCTACGAGTCCACTCTTCTTTGTGTCAAATTTTTGATGAACCCTTTGTTTATCTGAGACAGAATCTGGCATAGGCATCTGTTTCTGCAACTTAGTAATAAGGAATTATTTTGGGTTTTTCTTTAGCTCATTGGCCCCTTCACCAAATTAAAGTTGTTTCATATGAACTGTCATGGAATGAGTATTTCATAGTACATATTTTTTTTTTTAATTATTTCTATTTCTTTTTTCTCTCTGTACTATTCTTCATAAGCAGTGAGATTTGAGATTTATGTGTAATTTTAGTGTAAATCATAGGTTTGAATCTTTGTGAATGTGCTGCCACCTCCTACATAAGAAGGAACAGGGTTAAGTTATGTGACAATGTATGAAAAGGTATTCAAATACTGAACATACTGTAGGCTTTGAACTTGATAAATGTGATACAAGTACCGCTTATTGGCGATAACCATCTGAAACCCTGCGGTAATTAATATGTCCCACTTGCTGTAACAATTGGTGACTGCATTTTGTCCACTGAATGTATTGATGGGTATTATATAATTTTCAAAATAAACTGTGATTATTTCTCTAAACAGCATCAACCAATAGATCTTTGGAGGTTCATTGTGTTTTCTTTGAGGTATTGTTTGAATTCTTAAATATTATTTAGATGAACTTCATGGTTCAAAGGGTTAAAGCAGCGATTTGGTTTGTTGGGGACCTTGAAGTTGTATGTGTGACAGGCCAGGAGATGGGGGCACTAACTCCCGAAAGAGAGTCGTGGTGGTGAGCAGCTCGCTGCACCCAAGGCACCACTCAGAAGACAGTGATGCAGGGGAGGAAGACCTGGAAGATGTGCGACAGCAGCGCGGTAGTAGTAACAAGCGTCGCAGGACCCGCAAGGAGAGCAGCCCTGCAAGTTCCACCAGCAGCCAGCATGGTGAACACTAGCATGTAGCCAACAGGTAGACTGATTCTTTGTTTGCACATGCGATAATGATGTTACTACTAGTACCTGGTGAGTGGGGCGATGCAAGTTTTGGTCAGAAAGTATGGTGAAAAGAGACTTAGGCATAGCTGTGAGGATAATGTTCAAATGGCCCTTGCAGAAGTGGGGTGTGATACAGTAGCAGGCTTTTATGAAGATGGTGATGAACCTTCAGATTCCATGAAAATAGGCCATTTCTTGATCAGTGTTTAAAGAAAGACCCTGCATCATGAAATTAGATCCATGGTCAAGTTAGTTTTAGCAGTGTAAGTTAACAAATAGTGAGGAATGTTCATCAGGATTTGGAACGAAGCAGCTGTGAACTGATGGAGGTTATTGTCTTTGCGTATTTCCCAAGGACCCAAGGAAAACCATGGAAGATTGAGGAATAGGTGGTTACCTCAGTTAAGACAGGAAATACTAGTTAGACTGTGTGCCATTCCTTTTAGTGTCATGTAGCATCCAGCGGATTCCGGCTCATGCACAGTTGCCGATGGTGACGTTACTTAACAAGTCTTAATGTTTGCCTGTATTAATGTGAAAGTGTGTAGAGTCTTGAAAGAGTGCCAGGATTTGGTTTAATGAAGAAATTTGTCATGCATTCCATGTCATAACTAGGTACCAGATGCAGTTCGGTGCATAAGGAAGCCATATATATAAAAAAAATGTGTAAAGAACTGGATCAATAAGGCAGATGTTTAACTCTCGCCATCACAAAAACACGCTTGACTTGACTTTAACCAATCTTTGATAAGGTCTTTGTTGAATAATTCAAAAAGTAGGTGAATGACATTGGGACTTAAATTCATGGGTGGAATTGTAGGTTAGACCATAAACAAAATTAAGAGTTAAAAATTTAGTCATAAAATTTATACAAAATTGCTAAACTGATTGGAAACAGCATATAGGGAGATGGAAAACAACAGAATATCAAGCAGACAATAGCAGTAAGCCAAAAGGAAAAAGAGAGTTTAGGAAGACACGACCATAACAAGTCACATGACAGGATGTTTTTTACTTTGAGACATTTTCGCAGATCTGTGCAAAAGTGTTGTAAGATGGTTGGAGCAAATTTTGTGTAGCTGTGAGTCAAGTTAGATTGTTTCTTTGCATGCTTTGCAGAAACACATTGTGGGGTGTTCATGTATGTCAGTGTGGCTGTCTCTGAAACTGTTGAATGACTATGATTTAAGTGTAATATTGGGAATCTACACTGTATGTTGTTAGCGAATTTTAATTTTGATTCATTTTGTCACTTAACATTAATATGAAGCCACAAGTAGTATCAGAGGCTTGTGTTGTTAAGCTTTTGACCGTCATTTGAAACACTTCTCTTTGTAGTGAATAAGTAACAAGTACAAGAAAAATAATTTATTTTTGTAATGGTGGTATGTTTGTATCTGCAGTAAATGAACATCGGGTTAGTGACGTGTAGAACCGCAGATGTCACATTTCGTTTGGCAAGCGTTTGCCCTCTGGACTGATTGCACCTTTCTCTGTTAGTGTGTGTAAGTGTACAATGCAAGAGAAGAACGGTTGGTGGAAAGTACACTTTTCTTTTGTTTCAGGTTCTGGAAAAAGTTTTTATGCATTCTTTCATCTGTTATTTTCACATGGCCTACTACACTGTGAAGCAGGGGCAGCTGTGTTGCAGGAAGGAGGTGTTAAATGTGCACTGTAAGAAATCATAGTCAGTTGTATGTGTGTAAGTATTATACCATGTTCTGTTAATCCTTCTGCTGCTGTTCAGTTATCCTCTTGTCTCAGTGTTTGTGAAGAGACTTTCGGATTTAAACTTTGCCCTAAAAACTTGATGGCCATTTCCTTTTTTAATTTGTTTTTAAAATTCAATTTGGAGTCATGTTAAAACTATAAACTTCTGTATTATGTGTCTTATCATGACATATAATTGTATATTTTTATGATCTGTAAAACAGAAATACTAATTTCATACTTAACATTCACAGGTTGTTTAATTTCTCTGTATGAAAATAGTTGTGTAGGTGGAAGTGATTTTACCCGATATGCATGCCTTCTTTTTGGCCACGTCTGTTGTTCCGTTAGCTTCCCCCTACTTCACCGTGTATTGCAGATGCCATGTTTACTTCTTTCATATTTATGTTATACTATTATACTGGTTACCATAGTTTTCAGAAACTTTAACTGCTTGAGAATATTTGGAGTAGGAAGCAGGGTATTATAATGAGCAATTGTTGCAGTATTGGATGTCAGTGCCTTCTTGGCACGTTTTGTTTCTTTATTCTCTGAAGAAGTGCCCACTGCAGTAATTAAGCAGGAAGTTTGTGTGACTGTACCATCTATTTCACCAGTGATGACCTAATTATGTTTTCAGCATTGAATGTCGTGGGTGTAATAATGTCGAAAGCTATACATGTACTCAGCTTCTGCGTTGATCTGTCATCTGCTTCCTTTTTATCACCAGTTTAGTGTGTAACAGGAAACAAGGCACACAATGCCATTTAAAAATGTGTGATATAACCGGAACTCTGAAGAATACTAGTTTAATGCCGATTTCATTTTTTATATTTTAAAAATTAGGGTACTTACAAAAATATAAAATTAAAACATGCAGAATAATTTATGAGTGAAGCTCCGCCTGGTGTGAAATGACTGATGATCACTGTTGTTCCTTCCCCCCTATTTGGGGAAACTTGTCTTTGATTATATTTGCAGTATTTTGGAGGTTGTTTGTGATTTGTGCTAGTTCAGGGATTTGAGTCGGTGAAGTTATAAATCATAATGGTATTGAAATTACAGATAACACAGTTTGGAATGAAAACAAACATTCCAAATTGGGAAATAGAAATATAGTATATTATGGAAGGAAACTATTGGCCAATTGAGCAAGTAATATTGTGTAAAATTAGTTATAGGAAATATGCATGATGTCATGGTTTAGATAAACGTAAGGTTTCAGCTTGCAGCTTGACTGGTGATAGGGCGGTGTATTCAGAGTTGTGAAGAAACTTCAAAGATCAGTGTTTGATAACATAATAACGGATGGAGTCATCTTAGCTTATTTACTCATATCATCAGTTACTTGATGATGATGATGACGATGACACAGTTTCATCATATATGTAGCAACCAGTTTTGTTGGTCGTCTTAGGCACTGGACTGAAATGTAATGAAAACTTTTGATTAGTGTTAACTGGTGTCTAACAAAGTAATCTTCAGATATAAGTTCCAGTTTTAAGTGAAATTTTGATAGTGGATGTTCCCAAATCAGGGGTTTCAGGTATTGAAACATAACATTCTGATGTGGAGAAAAAGGGGTAAGAATTTGTCGTATTGGAACAAGACCAGGCACCACTTTATGATCTTTTTTAATTTTCTATGAAATTAGCTGGTGACTGCTTACAGGATCATGATGGCTAAGATTCTTATGTCTGTGCCATCTCTCCATCTGCCGGACTAATGACATATGAGGATTCGCCAAAGGTTAGAAATTGATGTCCCACCATTGGCTATCTGTAAGCAGATTCTAACATCACGGAAATATTACACACATGGGGACCATTAAATGTCTTTTTGTTAGAAATATTTTTACCTTTAAATTTTTCCTACTGTAAAACGACTTACTTTTTTGCCTGCTCATTTTTGTACCAAGATAATGGAGCAACATGCAGCGAAGGCTCGACGTCCTGTTTGATGGATGAATAATCATAAGGATTGGTTTCATTCATTTATATATTTGAGGAAGTAGGGACTAGCGTTTGCAGAAATAAAACTATTTGTGGGCATTGGAAGTATAATTGTGGAAATCACAGGAAATCTTTGATTTCCATACAATTACAGAATATCCTGTGTTATTTGTAGATGTATTAATATAGTAGGGCATTCCTTTCAGTGGCTGGTGTAACCACAGTTTTTACAGACAGTATTTTAAAATGCACATGAATCTTCATTCATTATCTATGTTAGAGTGCATTTCATTCCAGTAGACTCCTCAGGCCGCGGTACTGGTAAGAAAAGCATCTTGTCTGTGATGAGCCGTTCTGTGTAGTAGCGTCAGGGGTTGAAGGTCACCTGCTAACTCGTTGCATCCTCAAGAAATTGTGTGAGGCACTGCAAAAACACATTGAAAATGTGGAAGAAGGATGTGGGCTCTGAAGGTGACTATTTTCTGGCATCTTGTGCTGTGTAGTCTCATTGATGAGGAGGCTACATACTGCAACATCCCAGAAGACAGTTGTCTTCATATTCGTTGCCGTGAGAACCTGAAACCTCATGATGTGGCTTTTGTTCACAAGTATTCGTATGTATGATAACATATGACTGTATTAAATTTCATTATTGTTAAGTAATGAGAATGTAAAAGAAATTCATTATAAATATTCTTGCTTTGATCTGAGAGTTCTGAAATCTTAACAACCAGTTGTAAAAGAATCTGAATAGTTATGTCAGAATCAGTAAGCAGGGTTTGTTGATGAAAACACCTGCAAATATTGATTGGTATTGTTCATCCATTTTGTTCACTTATTCATTAATTTGCGTGTTCATTTCTTTATGTATTTGAAATCAGCCATACTGTTTACTAGTCCCCAGTTTTATCCATCAGTTGGCTCTGTTTAGATTATGCTCTAACACAAACTCTGGAACTTCATATGAAACTTTCTTGTTTCTGACTATACAAGTTTAAATTTGAATGAGTGTAAGTAATTAGAAAATATTTGATGTTTTGTATTTTGCAGTTATGTGAAAAGTACTTTAACTGAGTAAATTAAGATGTTAGTGGGCAATACACTGACATACATCATACAATTCTTTACTAGGGGAAGACAAAGATACACATGCTCCTTTAACTATGTCAAATATCAGAAGTTGATGTGACAACAGTTTGTCCGGATTAACTGAGGAGTTGATAAACGTTTTGGTTATTGAACTGTGGCTTGTGTAATATGTTTTGCTTTGTATTACTGTACCTCATGTGCAAACAAGATTTTTAAGAGTATGGAGTTCCAGTGTTTATAGCCATAATCCGTTATCCACCAAAACTATTGTTTTGTTCATTTTTATATTTAGTTTATTGAATCAACAGAATCATGCAAGTGGAAAGTCTGAAGGGCAGAAGCATTCGCAGAGGCAAGATGATTGAAATGGGAGAAGTGTATCAAATGTTTGAAGTTGTAATTCTTTTTGCCATGTGTCTGTGCCTTCCTTTTTATAAACAAGTGTTATGAGAGAAGTAAGCTGGTATATTAAGGCAAGCAACTTGTTACCAATTGTGAAAGTATTGTATTGTTGTAAATATTGTAATGAATCCTGAACATTGTGGTTTTAGTGTACATTGTGCAGATTGTTGGAGAGACCTCATTACATTTGGTGGTTTGTGATGAGGTTCTGTTGTGCCTGGCAAGTCAGACAAAGTAGCCACTTCAAGGTGTTGTAAATTTATTAAGTCATTGTAGTAGTCCTGATGCTCGGAAGGATCATGGATACCACTAATATTATGTTTTTTTTATCTAATTTAGCGCATGGAGCAGAATCCTTCTTGAGCAGCTGATAGTTACTCAGCTAGTGAACAAACTCCCCACTTTTCATACTGGGTTTGGCAGAGAAGGCTGACATTTTCATTTGTAAATAAATTCTGTCATTGAGTAAAGACATACAAACATGTAACAGAAATCTTAGAAATTAAGTATTGTCTGTGTGTGTGTATACACACACACATACTGTTCACATTTTGGAAACTTAATGCAGTAAATGTAACCCCACCCCCACCCCCCCCTCTCTGAAGTGATGCACTCTAAGAGGCACTAAGTGAAACACGCAACGCATTGTGAATCGCTTCTCTGGTACTGGCTTTTAGTTGATCCAAAATTGTGGGCATCATCTCAAATGTACAACTCTTAAGGTATCCCCATAGAATTATAGTTTGGGCTGAGAAATCAGGAGATCTTGGCAGCAAGTTTAAATTATGAATCCATGAGATTAGATGATGCTGAAACATTTCACACAGTTTCTCCTCACTCACTCATGTAGTATGTGATGTGGTGCTATCTTGCTGGAACCACACTGTCATGTGTGTTCCCAACCAAATTCCCATACCTATGGCCTCTTTAAACCTCTACTCTTCATATTCTTGTATACTCTTCAACATAAAAATGTCAGTCTTTGCTGGACCCTGCACAGTCTGAAGGTTTATTACTGTGGTCACAAGAATTTGCCATTGGACCCTGTCCTGATCCAGTTCAGTCTAGTCCAAATCTTAACCCATGTTTCCATAAAGTCTATTTGAAACTCATAAATCCTGTCTACAAATTTTATCAAAACGTGGGTGCAAGGCTTGGCCTAACTCTTGAGCAATGAACAAAAATTCAGAATCTTGGAGAAGAGAGTGCTGAACAGAATATTACGTGTGAGGAAGCAACACAGAATTTAAATAAATTTCATAATAAAGGCTTCATATTTTGTGTTCTTCACCTGATGTTGCACAGAAAAATTACAGATGAATTTAAATTCCAAAACGAATTTTCCTGGACATTTATTTTCACTCAGGTATAAACTGATATAAAAGTAAATGTGTGAAAAATGTATGTATCATAAAGAAGTATAACATTTTACTCAGTGGAGTATAGAACAGGAATTCTAGTGAAGCAGACCTCCGTTGATGTCTCGTGTGTAACTTGGTGTCATATTTCAACCAGTGATGTGGGTGAAATGATGGGCATAAAACCCTGTAAGGTGTCACATAGGCATACATGTATAAAATGCCTAGAATATCTTCTCTCAGAGAAGCCCATGAAAAGATTAGATTGCATAGTTTTTCATCTTTTAAGAATTATTGCCTTTTTAAAGGGGACATTAAAATATACAGAATGACAATAAGTATGTTATATATTTGTATCCACATCCTTCCAGTTTCATGTGACAAAGTAATTTTTTAGTTTTGTTACTACTACTGTCTGACTTGACCTGATAACTTTGTAATGTATATCTACATGCCTCACTCTTGAACACGGACTGTTGTGATGTTTTTATTGGTCTTCGTTTTATTGTACCTTTTATTGCCTTTTCTGAATCACTGTTCAGAGTTCAGAAATAACCTGACAAGGTGTTGGCCAGAGAAAAGTTTTCCTGACCTAAGATTCCAAGTTCCCATAGTATTATCTTCAAAATATGCTGTAACTTTTCTTTTCAAATTCCTGTTTGGTCAGTATTCATACTGAATGTCTTAAGCAGTTCTGCTTGTAGACACTTATACTGAAGACTTGGCTGTCATGACTATGTATTTGTGGTTTTGTTCACTTTTTAAACCAAATGCTGGATTAGGATCTTGCATAATAAGCCACAGTCACTTCCTTGAAACTTATACAATTATTTATAGTTATCCTATAATTTCATACAGTATAACCAATACAGATGATGCAGCATAATTAAATAACCTGAGAATCGATTAGTTTTCACCACTACATGAAACATCCAGGAGCTGACCACTCTCCTCCTTTTGGAATGTGTGGAGGGGTAAGTTTTGAGCTTACTTTACTTTAAGAGCAAGAAAAACAATGAAAAACTTGATCTGCTGATGTTATTAAGGATCTGGCTTATGTATTTTGTTTTAGAACTGTGAGGAAGGGGGAGGTGAATTTTATGCTCTTTGTTATGTGAAACTGTTAACCCTTTCAATGCTGAAATTGAAAGAACAGTTACATGGATTATTGTCTTCTGCTATGAACATGTCTGTTATTTAAAGCCGTAAATGAAAGAAAGCTGTTATTTTGTGTTTAAAATGATAAAATAATTACTAATGGTTTTTCAACATTAAAAACCATGGAAAAACATACAAGGTATTTTTTCTGTACAAAATCTCAGCAAGGAAAAGGTTAAATTTCAGCTGTGTACAGTTATTTATTGTCATTATTAGTCTTATTGTTGCTAAATTTAATTTGGAAAACCAGTGCCTTCTGTTTGTATATTTGATGGTTGGTTTTTATGTCTATGAATCAAAAACCACAAATACCTCCAGGTGTCAATATGATTGGTGAATTTATTGTTACTGATAATAGACCATGTCATGGATAGGGTTAAAGACATGAGTTGCAGTTCAGCAGTCAGTCTGTTTGAAACAGCTCTTTGTTGATTGCAAAAATTGCTGAAAAAAGAAAGTGAAGAGTACCATATTCAGTGGGTGTCTTTGTCAGGATTAGATCCATTATGATGATAAACTGCTAAGTGTTGAGGTAAGAAAGCTGGGGGGATAAACCTAGATTTGTTGTGCAGAGAAGATGCAGAAACAGCCAACAGTTACATTTACAGAATTTAACCTTTAATTTTGTGGTCAGTAAAGACAGTTACAGATGTTCTAACCACTGCTTGCAGGTGACAAGGGCCAGAGGGAGTTTATCAGCACCTGCAGCTGGTAAAGGAAATTACAGACTAAACTAGGAAACACAAAGAGGAATGTAAGTCATGGAGTAATGCCTGAATACTTGATGCTTTCACTTGCTAAAAACAGATGGAATCAATCCACACTTTTCTTTTTAATTTTAAGTTCATGGAAGCTTAGGTCAGATGGATAAAGCAACTTGCTATGGCAATATGGCATGAAGCTAGAACAAGATGTGTATGTACTTTCATACTTTGTTTACAAAGAGAAGAATATTCTTTTTAATGTTTGTTACTGTCCATCATCTTACGGAACCCAGAGGTTCATTACCGTGTTCACAAGAGCCTGTCACTGGTCCCTATCCTGAGCCAGATTAATCCAGTCCATCCTACCCCATCCTATTTCTCTCGAGATCCGTAGGAAGGACTCGGCTCCATGGAGCATGTTTGTTACTGTCACTTGTCTTTGCTCTTCCATTTGCATCAGGCATCATCATCATACACCTTTCAGTAATAATGTGCAGTATACAGAAATAAAAAGCATACACAGTTTTGTATGAACAAGTCTTTATTATTTAAGATCCAAGTGTTTATGTTTTGTAACAGTTCTTACAGACAGTATACCATATAATACACAGTATAGAATGTGAAGACAAATATCTCTCATACTAGAACAATAATAAGAACTGAAAGAAAATTAAATGTAGTTACTTGAGCTTTCTCTACAGACATGCAAACTCATTCATGACAAGATTAAATGCAGCCTGCCCTTTGTTGTGTGTGGTGTGCTATGGATGCTGTAACTTCGTGTCATTTTCATTCAGTATTGACCATTTCCCTGCCAGGAGAATGATCAAACCAGGCAGGTAGATTCTGCTAGACATGCGACTGTCTGATCAAACCAGTGTAAAACTTGACATGAACTAAATCAGGGGTGAGCAAACTCTTCAGTGCAAAATGTGAACATGTAGCGTGTTTGTGAACTGGAATAATCGGCCTCAGAATAGGACCCATGTGAACACAGTATTGACTGGGTGGGGAATATCTTGACTGTTGGTCTTCAAATCCCTGCTCTGTAGCAGCAACAGCCCCCCCCCCACCCCATTTTATTATCATTACACAATGTACATGGTCAGTCTAGCATGCTTGGAAAGATTGTGAATGCAGTAGTTTTCATGTGTTGGCATGCTGAAACAGTGTATTTGTAGAGAATGACTGGCAGATTGATGCCACTACTAGAGAGTGTAAAAACCCTTCACATCAGAGCAAAACCCACCAGAGATTACAGTAGTCTGTTTCAAAACCTGATAGTTTGCCCACTGTGTACAAGACGGATGCACTACATCTGTTACGCGACTGTTGTGAACGATTGACACACCACAGAAAATATGTCACATTCCTCTGGAAAGACTGCATCAGGACATTCTGCTTGCTCATGCAGAGTACACAAATACGTTCAGAACATACTGTATTTTACACTAATGTAACACAACATTCAGTAGTTTCAAAGACAGAAGTTACTATAAAAACACTGCATATTTGAAATGGTACAAAATTCTATAATTCTATATAATATGAAATTCACCTTGATACACTTTATGTCCAGTGTACTATGGCAATCCTTTGATTTATGATAAAGCTTAATAGATTGCCTTGTATAACATTGGTCGAGTTAAGTGAATGATACAAATGTTAGTGGTAACAAAACAGGAAGTCTTAGAGTATGGACAGTAACAAATGCAACTTTTGGCTTCTTTTCATGTTGACTTTTTATTTAAAGAAATCTTGTGTAATTTCCATGAAAATTTAATTTTATTGTTAAAAGTGATAGAAAGTTTGAAAGATTACGGAATGTTTTCTTTATTGACAATCTCAAACTTGAAATTAAAATATATCAGAAAGGTCCATGCTTTTAAGCAAGATATAAAATATAAATCTATGGTTGATCGAAACTACACACAGCATAGATATAGCACTACGTAAGATACTAAGAATGTATTAAGATCAATGAACGTGTCTTTTCATTCAGTAGGCAAAAAGGCATGTGAATTCTCAGTTCAAAGCTGTGTTATTCTGTTACATTTAGTCTGTTTACTGATGAAATGTGAAAATGACATTAACTGTAGATAATCTACATTAAGAGAATGTATTTTCATGAGGTTCATTCATAAGCTGCAAAATATTTGAGGGAATATGAATTTCAGAATGTATTGATGCTCTATTTAAATTAATTGGCAATATTTAATTCTTATTTGAATTTAGCTGAGTACTATTTATAGAAGAAACATGTAATGTTCATGAGGTAACAAAATCCTCTCAGCTTGTCGGTCTGATGTGTCTGCCTCTGAAACATTAGGTTTCTATTTTCTGGTAATGAAACGCATTACCCAAGCTGAATTCATTGTATTTAGTCACTATGAGAACTTCAGATTTTGTATACAACAGACAAAGCATTTCTTTCTTCTAAAATTCTTGTAGCTTTATGGTTAACATACATTGAAATTTACATTTAGTGTTCCTCTAGGACACATTGAATTTTGAAAACTAAATCATGGAGCCTTAAATTGAGGAAACTTAGAACAGAGATAATTTGGTCTGAACAGCACCGAACATGCATTATTTCACTTGACATTCTCCTGTTCTTGTTACAGATTCTAATGAGAGATCCAGTACCTATAAGATCACAGTGTTGTTAGCTACTGTAAATGCCAGGTAACGTAATGTAAATCTAGTCCTCTTGGTAGTTTGATTTCTTGGCTCAGATGCTGTATCAAAAGCAGCAAAGATAATCAAATGTACCCTTAGGAGTGGGATTGAAAAGCTAAATTTTATTTATTCACACATGTCTGCTGTCTGGCAGGTGGAGTATTCATGTTAACCACGTTAGCTTTTCATTGTTCAGTGGAACACGCCAGAACTGATCAGATAAAACGCACCGTCAGCCAGTGACGTGCTGTTACCCACTGGTTATTAATATTGCTAAGTTAATGGAACTTTCTGAACTGTATAACTTATGTAGAGCCAAACAGGACAATAACTGTGAGCCGGGATTGATGTGCAAGGTACTGACCAAGCATTTGTTTGGATGGTCTGAGGTAAACCTTGAAAAAACTCAGGCATGATATAACATACCTCTTGGTTGTGACCTGAAGAAATACGTAAAGAGTTTTTGGTCAGAAAACCTCCATAGATTTGTGGCATTAAAATTGTTTATACACTGGAGGATCAGAAGGCATTACAGACGTTTTTATTAAAGAATGTAACTGTAATATTCTCCAGACAACAAGAATGGCTGCAACCAACAGTGACTACTGTTTTGATAACATTAATTCACGTTACAGTGTAAAATTCTAATAACAGTCCATTGCATTTGATTCTGTGTCTGCATGTGAGGACAGGATGTCATCTAGCAATGAACCCAGGTCATTACTATAGTAATCCAACCACTGGGTTTTCTGTGTCACCATCTCACTAAGATTGAGCTTTGAAATGGCTTCCAAGAAATGTTCTCCGTTTACATGTACCTCTGAATCGAGATTAAAGTTTGTGGTGACGATGGACGACGTATTATTGCCGGCTTTTAGATAATCATTGTAGACATCTGCCAGCAGGTTTATATCGGTCTCACTAACAATGGCTTCAATGACTTCATCCGAGTCATTGATCAGTCTTGATCGTACAGCAGCGATCTCACCTTCACCACTGTCCATGTTGGTTGTCCTTGTCTGATTCACTTTACTTACAGGAGTCAGACAACTGTGGACCTCACAGCCAAATGAGTCGTACACACCTTTGAAATTACTGTTTGTAGGTTTCACACAATTGCTCACAAGGTCAGGAAGTGGTTTTGGTGCCTCTGTGTCTGGGACAAGCCCGTGCCTCATCAGCACGCTGTTCAGAGTTGTGACAATGTCTGCAGCTTTGCATACGACCTGGAGATCGTGGTCATGAAGGGCAGACAACAGCACCTGATTGAATGTCACAAGAAGGTATGTTAATATTTAACATTAGCCATACAAACACTGGGCAAATACAATCTGGGTATGGTATAATCTGATAATCTGAAATAATCAATGGAAGGGCTCAACAAATTCCAGACAAAGTAATGAATTTTCATGAATACAGTGACAAATAAGCCATGAAAAATTTACTGTGCTTTATATTCTCACATGTTCAGTTTTGTTTGGTACTTTTGCTAGAAGCTGCCAGCAAAAATAAAATGTAATTAAGTATTGAAATTAGTTTATTTATTCTCGGGCTCAGTGTTTGAAAGTATGTACGTAAAGCACAACACTACAGTTCGCTGTACTTTGAAATAAGGTTATTTATACTTAATTTGGTTCAGTTTATGCAGTACGAGGCTCGTGTCACACACCTGCAAACATCTGATTCGTGCCAGCTCGCCTAACACTTTGTTCAGCCGCAGTTTGATCTCGTTTTCCGTCAGCAGCACTATTTTCCGATTTTCCTTTGAGAATGTAACAGATGGAAATACACCATCAATCATTCCCTGGTCTGACATCTGTCGCTCAATCACTTTCTCCCAGAACTGGAGTGCATTAACTTTCACCTCCCAGTGTAAGTCTGACATGGCTGCAAATGCCATCGCCATGAATACATTCCCTAGTTCTGCTTTCCTACAATAACACAAATAACGACATTAAAAAGAGGCAGTGTCACACAAAGAAAGTCTGCGTTTCATTCCTATTATTTCTATTGTCTCAGTTTTGTGCTGGCTCTTCATATACATGAATTCCGACAACCGCACGAATATCGATTTATTTAGAAGATTAAACTGTTTTATGATATGATACACATCGAGCAGAATTGATTTCTGTGTCACCGGAATGTATTCTACACTTTAACTCCTGAGATATTACATCACTACCAAGGCATGGGGAATTATTCCAGCTGCTGATAATCAACTAGCTTAATTATCGCCTCTTCCAGAGACCATTTATCTTTAATTTCTTGTGCCAGATTCATGTATATGTAAACTGCTTCTATGTAGGTGTTTTGAACATTGCTTCTGTCTTCAGACTTGATCTCTGTTATGATTATGGTGAACTGTGAACAACCAGATTTTCCAGTTGAAACTTCAACTTTGTGTACAGAATGATCAGTGTTTCATAATAGTATGGCCTTACAGTCCTTAAATATGGCAGTAAAAACTGGGCTATTATCAGAACTGAATCTCGCCTCATTTCTGAGGTTCTGCCATGTGTGTCAAAGAGAAATACACAACTCACAAGAACTTATGATGTTCATAGATCTCTTTCAGGAGGGCAGCTGCTTCGCGACGGACAATCCCCTCACTCTCGCCCTGCAGGATTGCCATCATCTTACTCTGGAACACCACAAGTACCAATAATCACAGACCTTCCATAGTGAATAGTCCTACACTGTGCAGAAGTACGTAACAACCGTCATGACAAACACAAATCAAAGCATGAGGGGAAAGAAGCCCTGTCTGCACTAGGCACTGCCAGAAATAGTACATCCTGCAATGGAAAAAAAAATCATTTAAAAATGTTTAGCTGTACGAATGATTAATATATCAGCACTTTCAAGTATCTGGATCGAAGGAACATATTAAACTTGTATCAAGCATCCCAGCAAAACTGTGTATGAAACTTTTTTTTACATTCCAAAGTATAAAATATATCCACAAGGGCAAACAAATTATTTAGATATTTACCTTCTGTAAAAACTATTTATGTGCAATCGAAACAAGATTTCCAGGGGATGAGAATGATGCAAGACAGGAAAATAAAGCAGACCATGTGACAGCACAAGAAAGGATGAGACAGGATTCACTCAGAAAGCTTTAAATAAGAAAAATGAGAACTGTAAAAGATCTGAGGTTGTACTTGTTATTCACAATAAATGGAAACAGAATAAACAGAGAGGCAGTCGGTCATGTGACTCACTGGTAAGTTTTGTGATGCAAGGCAGTCTGTCCAGAAGCGCTGTACACGCACCATGGCACATAAACACTTAATGGCCGATGCCCTCACATAGCTCTCCGAGTCATCCATTGCGAGAACAAGCACCAGGGTACACAATTCATTTTCCAGTACATGTTCCTGGAATGCTGGAAATTCTGTGGAGAGAAAGAGGATTTCAACAATCATGTTTAATATCCTATAAACAATATGCAGTAGTTTAATTCTTGGACAATTCTGCATAAAGCAAAGAGATTGTACAGTAATGCTGTAAGTCTATAGTTTCTTTATGTCTACATTTCAGTGCTCACTGATCTCTGCGATGGCTGTGACGACTTGCAGAAGTTCAAGTGCACTGTCTCGCACATCCCAGTTCATGTCGTGCAGGCGTTTGTGCAAGATAGGACCCAGCTGGTCAATGGTGGATCCCTTTAGTGTGTTCATGAGCAGAGCCAGGTTTGGAGGCATGAAGTTCTGTATCGCCACTTGCATCAGCTGCAGTCCCTGTACAGACAGCTGCAACACACGGCTCCAGTTAATACAGTCCCACAGGCAAGTGAACGGGAGCCAACGACACGTATCATAAGAACAAATTCTAGTTCAATCTGTGTGGTGACACAAGTACAATTATATAATGCAGTGATTCATTACCACCAGCATAGATTGTGACCATGTGAAATTATTCAGTTTAACCTTAAAATGTTATAATCATCACCATTTTTGGGCCGTTAATGTACAAAACAAGTTTTATATATTTATGGTCAAGCACCTTACAAAATTCCAACAGTTTGTTAGTCATTCCAACTTAATCAAAAGTTGAATAATTTTGACGTAAATACGTCTATATTGAAGGGTCATTCCGCAAAAAAGTGTTACGAAAAAGTGACAGGAAAATGTGTAACATGGTTACCTAGGAAATATCAACATTTTGTAAATATGGACTGACAACAACGGTCAGCTTGTATGCATTGTTATGTTACCTAGGAAACGTCATCTGTTACTCGGCATTGTTGTGTTACATTACTGCCGTCAACAACTCGCTTTCGTTATTGCGGAAAGAGCTGAGCTGTGAAACGCTTGTAGAAGAAGTGCGTCGTAGACTAGATTTCAGCTACCACAGACCCATCTTAAGCGTAACTAATTCAAGGTAGGCAGTACTGTCTTACTCAAACTTCAATCAATTGTAAAGCGTGTATAAAGAAAATATTTAGAATAAAGCCACTACATAAACTCCTTACCGTATAGAAGTATTTACGTCAAATTCTCCGGAACCGTGGTTCCACTGTAACTTTTTGAAGATGTAGTACCACACAAAATGTCATGACCTTACAGTAAGTTGTGTTAGTGTTACTCCTCCTACTGTACAGTTATGTTAGGAAATTTAAAAAAAGTACAAATAGTTACAGTGTCTAACAGTGGCATGATGCTCATACCACATTTCATTAAAATCTGTGAAATGGATATAATGAATTCACAGAGGGAAGCACTCAACATGTCACATACTTTGGGTGAGAGGCTGGGATTTTTCAGCAACAGCTGTGTGAAGCTGAACAGGCATATCGTCTCCACGCTCTCATGCCACGTGATGTGGAAGCAGTGAATGAGTGAGGTCAAGGCATCAAGCACAGCTCCCAGCAGTTCAGGATGTTGAATTACATAATCAGGCCCTGTCAGACCATCCATGTTGGGTTCTTCAAGAACAAAATCTTTCAGATTGTACATAAATGCTTGGTATGCTATGACTGCCAACTCCTGCAACAAAGACAAAGCAGGGAACTGAAACTGGCCAAGAGCACGTGGCTGAAGACATTCACAGGAAAAGTTAATTCAAAAGCTTTATCATAGTGTGTTTTAATTTGTTCATGTAATATTGGTACAGCATTTAATCTCAGGGGATGAGATATGCAGGACATATAGCATGTATACAGAAATGTTTACAATCTATGATTGGGAAACCTCATGAAATATAGAAAGCACCTCTAGAAACTTCTGGAACCTGGGCACCAATGGGAAAAATTAAAAAAAAATATGGTGTGAAATTTTGGAACAGATTTAAGTGGCAAAGGACAGGCTTTTGGGAGCATAATGATGAAAGTCTGATCCTTACCATATTCATAATATTTTTGATCTGCAGGATACTCAACATGGCCTGATGGGCTAGCACATGTTTATTTTCTTGAATTCTGAGGATGTCACGATATGAATATGCCAGCCGCTGAGTTTCCTCACTTGTCAGCCGGAACAACTTGTTGGTGTACAATTCGAGACAGTCGTTGTCCGTAAACTTGCTCCTGACACATCCCAGCATAGGTAGTAACTGCAGCATGTGAGAGACACTTACATTTAATTTAATTTTAATAGCTTTTGAGGATTGGTTTAGGCAGGACTTATGTCATATGACTACTTGCAAGAGTCATGCATATTGGAAACAGATATGTTTCAGTCAGGCATATAAACATTAATGTTGTAGGGTATGATGATGAAATAATTGAGGAAATAGAAACGACTAAATTTCTTGGCCTACAAGTCGACAATAACTTAAATTGGAAAAAACTTATTCAATACATTATCCCTGAACTAAGTTCAGCATGCTTTGCTATGGCTGTCACATCACTTGTGAAAACAGAAGCTTTAAAATTAGTCTGCTCTGCTTACTTCCATTCGATCATGTCGTATGGAATCATTTTCTGGGGAAACTCAGCAGACAGCAAACAAGTATTTTACATTCAAGACAAATTCATTATAATAATGGCAGACACTAAAAGAAGAACCTCATGTGGGGAATTGTTCAAGAAATTTAATATTCTTCCACTAACCAGCAAATTCTTCATCTCATTATCATCATTTGTAGCAGACAATGTAGAAAATTTTCAAACAAACTCTGATATCTACAATATAAGTACAAGACACAGAGATAACTTTCATATGCCCAACACTATACTTAGTAAATATAAAAAAAAGAGTTTAGTGTACTTGAATTATGCCATTCAGGAATTTTCCCCGCCCCTACTATGAAAAGGATGAATTACCTGGAATACCATGAGCTGAGTATCAAAGTTAAAATGTTTAATTTCACTCTGTTCATTTAGAGAGACAAATTCTGAGATTTTATGCCAGCAGAACTGGCACTGCACCACAATATTCATGAAGTTTGTG
>NW_019059815.1:128657-144196 GCF_000696155.1 Zootermopsis nevadensis
GGGCGGGGGGGGGGGATGGGGTCTGCATAGTTAGTTCGGGAATATTTAAAGCGGCGACAAACCTGTTAACTGATTGGGGTAGTGTTCCGAAGCCTCGTTAGCTGATTGATGAATGAGTGGACCAAAGACGCACTGCGTATAAATCAATCGATCCATCCGTGAACGGCTTCCTGGGCAGGTCCCTGAAGATTTCCAGTTAGTTTTGTTTCCGATGCGTGCTACATTTTCCGCCCATGTGATCGATTCTCTTTGATGCTTCTCGCGACGTAATTGAACGTCCAGTTCGCTCGCTGATTGCCCGAATTGCTTTTGTGATTACAGCAAGAAGCTGCTGATCGGCGATGGAGGACGGCGGAGGAAAGGGCTGACAAAGAACCGGAACTCTGTCTGATTCGACGGTTTCGTCTCATTAACGGGGACAGACTTCACAGCCGCAAGGAAACACAGCGCTGAGTCGCCATTGAATTAGATCGTGAAGGTGGAACCAGCCAGCCAGCCAGCCTCCCCCTGCCCCTTCCCCACTTGTCACTGAACTCGCCCGCTGTTCGTCGTCGTAGTCAGTCCCGGAGATGCCGTCGCCGCGGCCGGAGGAGTGCGTTTGGTGTCGCGTGTTCTGGTGGTAGTGCGGTGCGTGATGCGTGTGCTGTGGGTGCTGGTCTTGGTGCTGTGTGTGAGGGCGGAGGATTATTCTGGCCTGAGGGGCGCCGTTCGCCATGTGGAAGACGCCATTCACAAGGAAATGATGATCGAGCCTGTGCGGTACAGTGACCCCAACCTGACAGTCGCGTACCAGTCCTCAGCGCAGTTCAACGCACGTGGGATGGCCAACTTGTACAAAGTGACCAACTACTTCATGGACATCATCCAGAGGGAGGACCCATACCCGGAAGGCAAGTACCAGTACGCTGATAGTCGCTTTGCTGGTAAAGATTTCGCAGTAGCAAGACTGTGCTGATTTTGCGACCACCAGAGGGCCAGCTCTGCCACCCCCACCCCATCCAGAGGGAAGCCGCCGGGGCTTGAGGTCGTCACTTAATTATACCTCCACTCCACATACATTTATTTATATGTATGTCGGTGACCTCTGAGATTTGCGTGAGAATCGTGCTTTACGTTTTTTACGAAACACAAACCAGTTCACGTGCGTAAAGATTCAGCGCAGTCATGAATGAGGTCAGTCTGTTGAATCGCGATGGGAAGTGTTTGAAGCTCGCACTTGCGGGCCTTTGCGTGAGCGAGTAGCCATGACAGCTGGCGGGAGACTTGATTTCGAAGAAACGGGCCACTTGCACAAGGAAAGCCATTCTCTGCCATTTCGCTGGCTGACGTAAGAAGCGGGAGTGCCGCCTCGTCCTGACGAGTAGGAAGCCCGATGTGGCCCTTTCTATCTGCGTTTCCAAACAATTAATTGGCCCTTTCCTAAAAGAAAATCGTGTAAGGTCGAGACGCGTATAACGAAAACAGTTTCCCCATAGCCTCAGTTCATAAGCGGGAAAATTTTCACGGGCAGGTTTTATGATAGTGATCTTTTTAGTTAGGTTGGTGGACCTGAAACTTCACAGAAAAGGGCATTCGAAGTATAAACATGGCATCAGATGTTGCGTTTTATTAAACGGATATTATTTATTTTACTGAAGCCGTCGCTGTAACGCGGTTAATTACCAGAATTGACTCGGAAGATTTATTGCAGTAGTTCTAAGGTCTCCGGGGATTACCTGGAGGTACCAGCATTTTCCTGAAACGAGGCGCAGACCACCCGAGAGAACTGGAGGCTTGTCCCTCGACTTCCGGTCCCCGTCGAACACCGCCGGTCTTTAAGCAGCTTAAAGTCGCAGAGCAGGCCTTGGACCCGCGCAATATTTTGCTTCCCTGTCGTAGTTGCAAGCAAATGAATAGTAAAACTGCAAGACCCAGGGCTGAAACAAAGATTTTCCGCGGTGCCTCTGCGTCGTCACGAGGTGAAGGTGTAGCTCCACGCGATCTTAACCAAGATGTTGTTGAGTGGTCAGCTCAGAGTTCCGGACGCGCTACGAGACGACGAGACTAGGTTGGCCACAAGGGCGCAGAAGAGCCTTGGTCTGTCGGTGGCCTTGGCCGCATCTCGTGCTGAGTTTTGACGCCCGTGTGATCGATATTGGCACTGTAAGTGCTGGAAGTGGAGCTCCGGGCTCGCGGTAACGAACGGCCTGTTGCAGGGGAGGGCAAAAGTAAACATTACCCCATTCCCGCTCTCTTTGGCCCACATGCAGATTGGCTGTTAAATTGCGGTCTTTCATCCGTCGGAGAACATCACCAGGTGTTTCCAAGACGCCTAATTTTCGTTCTTTAATGCGCAGAATATGAAATTAATTTTGTTCTTGTGGTTTCAAGACTCGGGGTTCGACGCCTTAACCCGTTTGTTCGGCACAGGCTTGGACAACCTTCGGGTAGCTTCGGGCGGGATCTAGTTTTCTGAACATGGTCGCAGACCGCGTCATTACATATTAAGTAACTCATTACCGGTAGTCTGAAATAGAGACTAGTGTGCTGTTAAACAATTTCAAAAGCTGTCGCGGGCCGGGTCTAACGCGACCTCTCTCACCGAATGTCATGTTCTCAGCAAAAATTATTGTTTATCGTCGTCTGGGTCGGATCGTTCGTCCAGGACTCGTGAATCGTGCCAGCAGTTGGACGACCAGCAGACGTGTAAGAGCAGTGAGTTTTCATTGGTACGACCTTCATACCGCTCCGTCCACGTCACAGTTGGGTAGCCGGTTGACCTCTTCGTGTTCCATCTCCGGAAGCAGCAGCTTGGTTTGTGGCGTACGGGTGACCCTGACCGCGCAGATACGAAGCAGGAACTCATTCGCACATTTCACTTTGGTCTGGAAACCCGAAGACCACTTGGGAGGATAATATTAAAATGCATCTGGAAGAAATGGCCATTTGCGAACTCCTGTGAGCACGGTAATGAGCCCCCGAGTTTCATGTAACGTGGTGTTAACACTTTCAAGCAAGGTGTTACCTTCAGCGTCTACTTGTTATGCATTTTGCCCGCAGTACATTTATGTTCTTTGTCAGCGACCCCCCCCCTCCCCCCAAACATAGTTGACCTGTTGGTCGTTGTCATGGAGATGTCTGATGTCACCCGACGTACTGGGTGCCAGTCCACGTAATTACTGTTCGCTCGCTCACAAAAATGGCGCGTGACCTTTCATGAGGAAAGCAGTTTGCGATGACGGGCGGCTTACTGGCAGATCTGCGAGCTCCGTGGTGTTATGCAACCCGAAGACTGCTGGCCCCTTTGTTTGTCCAGGACCTATTTTAGTACTCATTTTAGTTTTATTCTCCCATCTACGCTCCCCCTCGCGTTTCCGTACCAAAATGTTGCTTGCATCTCGTCCCAGTTGACGTTTTTAAGGTTTTCTGGCGCTGCGGAGAGAATTTGGTCGCCGTTGGACGAGCGTCGTTGCAGCACGTGATTACAGAAATATCGAGGCGTGGAAGTTGAGCGGGTCACGTAACACGCACGGGGAACTGAGAAGAGGCCACGCGGGAGACCAAGGCGTAGATTAAAGCACAATATTAAAAAGGAATGCTCTTGACTGGACTCGGGTGGCTGTGAACAGGGTTCGACTTGCGGGCCCTCCTGAACGGGGCGACGAATATTAGGGTCCGTTGGAGCAGGAAACTCCTCGAATGGCCCAGTAGTTGTCGGCTGCATCATTGAAAGGATCGGCGATGCAGTCCAGACGAGAAGCTGCCGACTCCCTCCCAAGAGAACAAAGTGGACTGAGTGCATGCACGTCGGTCACTGCCCCAGTTCCGGGTCTTGATTGGCTCTGCCGCTGTGCTTTACGGTAGAACGACTTTTTCCGTCGTGAATTGCGGATACTGCAGATAGACTGAGGAAAATCATGGCAGCATCGAGGTGTAACCATCGCCACGTTGGCTTTCCTGCTTCATGACAGTGACAGCGTATTCAGATACTGTACTGACGTTCACCAGGAGGGGCTGAGGAAAACTGAGTGACCCGCCGCTGGTCTGCATCGATTGGTTTCGTTTTTTGAGCTGGTCACGAGATTCGTGTCTGACACAGAGGCTGGAGACAGCTGAGCAACGAGGAGCGTCGTAATTTGTGTTACGTTGTGGGAGGGGAGTGGAGGGGAGGGGCATGCACGTCTTTCCACCCTTGCGGGTGGACTGGTCCATCGCTCTTTAAGCCGCTTCGCAGCTGCTGGTAATTGCACCCGTCTTCATCCTGTACTCGCGTATCCTCTTTGTCCGCCGAGCTCTGACGTCACCCCACTTGCTCGTCGGAATGACAGCTCGCACGATTGGCAGTGATATCGAGCTGTTGCATTCGAGGTTTTACCCAGTCACTGCTTTGGTTCGGATGTTCAGACGAGCAAAACTTGACGCATTTAAGGAACGAAAGAAGAAGAGGGGAAGGAGAAAGGACACAAAGAAGCAGAGAATGAAGTAAACAGAAACGAAACGAAATAGAAAAGAACCGCAAGTCAGCGGTGGCGTTTGCTGTGCAGATAGGCGCAGCCTCTGAACGAAGCGCTTGGCACTGTCGCACAGAGCATCGAAGTAGAGACTGCGCCGTTTAACACCGCTGGTTCGTCGTAGTTCGTTTTCAGACGGCTCGTGCAGCAGCAGCTGCCGTGGACGCCCACGAAAGTGTGTTCCAGAGGGAACAGACAGCCTGCTAGACCGTGGCGTAGATGGAGGAATAGATTGAATGTGGAATGCCTGGATGCAACTGACTGAGGAGGACAGGGATTTCGTGACCACGGTAATGATCGTCCTGGGTCCATAACGTGTGGAGGAGGATCTCTTGACCAGCGAGGTCGTGGGTACGAAACATGGGCGTTCTTCCTTGGTATTGAAGGACATCGGAAGAAAAGGTTCAGTTTTGTCGCTTCGACCCTTGTTCTCTTGCACACACACGTTCCTGCATCGCCCCGTGCAGGTTTCCCTCAAGGCCGCATTGCCACGGCGTAAGAGGCCAGAAATGTCCACCTCCGAAGGGCCCTCGCTCCCTTCCTTGGACAGCATCGGTAGAGCGGACGCGAAATACAGTGACACTTGTGAGTCACTTTGTTCCTGCTCTGTGACGTCAGGCAAGTATCGGAACAAAGGAATCGTCGTCAGGTCCTCCGCCTCTCCAGCCATGAGAGTGCACCCTTGTATTTTCACGTCAGAATTTTTAAATTAGAACGCAGCGGACTGCGTCAGACGCCGGCAGAAACGCAGAACGTGACTGCGCCCGGGGTCAGCGACACGCGAGAGACCCTCGTCTTGTCGATGTTTATATGCGGCCTCGCCACGCGTGTCCAGGCCCGCGGACAAAACTGACTGCAAGCCTGCACGTTCGCCGTTGCGACATGCAAATTGAATGTGGCACGTATAAACACGCGGCCTTTGTTCCAGCTTCACGCACTGAACATTTATGGACGAATTTAAATCGGGTTTCAGCGGGTCCAGTGTAGCGCTGCTGGATTGAATTTCCAAAAGAAAACCGCGCATTGCGCAAAAATTAGCGTTTTACAGAAAATACAGATTGAATTAAGATCCGCAACTGCGTGGGAGACTGGAACTCGGGACAGGGACAGTTGTCAGCGCGGCTTCGCTCGATTAGTACAGCTGCTGGTTGCCACTCGAAGATTCTGTCCCGTGGCGACGAGACCTTCCTTGTGGACGTTTGTCGTCCGCGCAACGTCTGGGCACAGAGGAATGCAATTTATCGTTGTGATGCTGTAGTTTGAGAGGCTTATTAAAGTTTTACTGCCCATATCATCTTTCGAAACAAAGCAGACTCGTAACAAACAAGAGTTCCGTGACGTCTGTTTACGCAAAGTCGAGCAGGGGTGAGCAGATTTCTCTTGAGAGGAGCGCCAAAATAGGCACATTAGTGCCCCAGAGAAGTGTGCAAAGACGCAGAGACACGCAGCGCTCGAGCTTCTTATTTGGAAGGGACCTGGCTTCGAATCTGAGCTCGAAAATCGTCATTCCCCCCGGTTGAAGTACTCAGAATAGGCCAGGACTGCTTTGCTCCACGTCGTTTCCAGTCTGCCATCCACCAGACGTTATTCTGCGATGTATAAACTTCGCACTTGAAACAGTCTCGTTGTGTGTCACAAGGCGAAATCGATCATTGGGGCAGGTATTTATTTATTTATTATTGTTTGCATCGAAGATATTCTTTGTCCAGTCTTTACTGGGTCGCACTTGAGGAACGTGGTTTCCTGTCTCACTCCGCTTTGCCCTGTCCTGGGTAGTATCCCAGATTGTTACGCGCTGGAGAGTTGTTGGAACTGGGGCCGTTCCCAGGAGTTGCTCCGGCGGTCTGGAATCCAGACCGACCACTCACTCACTGAACCATGTCGCGCTGGATGGAGGCTGGCTGTACCTCCGCGATCAGTCGCAGGTGACGGCAGATTAATTCCGATTCTAATGAAGTCGGCATCTGGAAATAATTTTATATCGCCCTAGGCACCGAGGGAATCTTACGCAAACAAAGAAACGCAGATAACGTGAGCCGTGGCCCTGAGTCATCAAATTACAATCCGATTACGCGCCTCGTAGCCTGAGATTGCATTGTCTTGCCTCGCGGCAAAAAACACATCAGCGGCGGTAAAATTATTCATGACGAAATGACGGTGCAGCTCAGGCGAAGAAGGAGCAACTCTGTGTTCGCTGTCTCTTTCTGCACGTGCAACCGCCCCGAATCCGAAAAAAGGCCCTGGAAGTCGAACGATTTCGATCTTGTGCAGATGAGAAGTTGTTTCCTGCTCTGAAACACGAAAAACGTGGAAAGTCTCAGTTCTGGGATTCGAACCGTGGTCATCCGGGAAACGAATCGGGCGTTGGAACCCCTCGGATTTGGCGTTCGGCTTTACGGTGTTTGTAGATTCTGTTAAGGGAATGGACGGCCGCGACGTGAAGCTAATTGCCCCTGTGTTCGATTGGCTATCGCCGTTTGCAGTCCGTGGGGCGTAAGAAGGGGATTGCGGGCCAATGTGACAAGAATTGCACTGACGCAACGCACGATTCGCGCGGTCTGCACAGCCAACTCGCGTTCCGTTCATGCGAGTCGCCGCTTATAACGAAAACGCGTAAAACGGAAGACGAATAAGAATCACCATTTTGATGTGAAACTGGCGCCATTCTCTGGCAAGCCTGCAGAAGGTTCTAAGATTTGGCTTCGGATAGGATGTTATGTTCTTCATGAGCGAAAACCTGTGCTTGGATCCAGTGGTAACACCGCAGGCTACAAGCAGCAAAGTCCCTTCGTCTCCTCCTGATGACGCTCCCCTGCTTAGGTCCCCGCCCGCTCTTGGTTCGAACGTGGCCACACTCGTCAGACGCTCGATGTTGACTCTGCTCGCTTTGTCCGACCGCCCTTGCAGCTTGTGATCGCTTTGTTCGCGCTACCACGATGCGTGACGTCACGCAACTGGCGTAAAGACGGGAAATGATCGCAAAAACTCGCCTTCGGCCTTACTGGAGCTCGTCCGGCGAGTTCTTTGTTCCTTCGGGAGCAATAAAGGCTTGGAAGTCTTGTGTTGTCTGCAGAAAGCAACACGCAGAACTGACCCGCGCACTTTTTCGTCGCTGTGACGTTCGTCATTTGACGGGGCAGAATTTGACCATTTGGTTGCCAGAACGAGATAGTATGGAGAAGTCCCGGTCGGTGGACGTCGAGCGGCAGGAAGGCAGTCAGTCCGCCGCTCTTGCAGTGACTGAAGCCACGCGTCGCTGTGTGGACTCGGGAGCTCCCGAGTTGGGAGATTCTATCTCGTGGGCCACTGTTTTAATGTGTGCAGCGACCGTCGTTCGTCATCGATATTATGTATTCACTTCGACGCTGTATGGCAACCGACGCGGTTGATTAAGTGTCGCTAAATAAACCAATACAAGAGAGAGAATGACGGACGGACGGACGAATTGAGAACCCCCGCATCGTGGGCGCACGAACTGTGTTCTTGTGGCGTGCGGGAGCCACGTTCCGCCCCTTTGTTCCCTCCACCGCGGCGTTTCTACACACGTGCGGTCTGCCTTCTCCACGGCCTGCGTTTCGTTTAAGGGCAGAGCGCGTCCCGGCTTCTGTTGTTTTCCTTTGCCCCCCAGTTGGACGTTTTCTCACTTCCGCTTCGTTACAAGTTTGTTGACTCACTGTTTATTTATAACCCCGGAAGACGAATAAGAATCACCATTTTGATGTGAAACTGGCGCCATTCTCTGGCAAGCCTGCAGAAGGTTCTAAGATTTGGCTTCGGATAGGATGTTATGTTCTTCATGAGCGAAAACCTGTGCTTGGATCCAGTGGTAACACCGCAGGCTACAAGCAGCAAAGTCCCTTCGTCTCCTCCTGATGACGCTCCCCTGCTTAGGTCCCCGCCCGCTCTTGGTTCGAACGTGGCCACACTCGTCAGACGCTCGATGTTGACTCTGCTCGCTTTGTCCGACCGCCCTTGCAGCTTGTGATCGCTTTGTTCGCGCTACCACGATGCGTGACGTCACGCAACTGGCGTAAAGACGGGAAATGATCGCAAAAACTCGCCTTCGGCCTTACTGGAGCTCGTCCGGCGAGTTCTTTGTTCCTTCGGGAGCAATAAAGGCTTGGAAGTCTTGTGTTGTCTGCAGAAAGCAACACGCAGAACTGACCCGCGCACTTTTTCGTCGCTGTGACGTTCGTCATTTGACGGGGCAGAATTTGACCATTTGGTTGCCAGAACGAGATAGTATGGAGAAGTCCCGGTCGGTGGACGTCGAGCGGCAGGAAGGCAGTCAGTCCGCCGCTCTTGCAGTGACTGAAGCCACGCGTCGCTGTGTGGACTCGGGAGCTCCCGAGTTGGGAGATTCTATCTCGTGGGCCACTGTTTTAATGTGTGCAGCGACCGTCGTTCGTCATCGATATTATGTATTCACTTCGACGCTGTATGGCAACCGACGCGGTTGATTAAGTGTCGCTAAATAAACCAATACAAGAGAGAGAATGACGGACGGACGGACGAATTGAGAACCCCCGCATCGTGGGCGCACGAACTGTGTTCTTGTGGCGTGCGGGAGCCACGTTCCGCCCCTTTGTTCCCTCCACCGCGGCGTTTCTACACACGTGCGGTCTGCCTTCTCCACGGCCTGCGTTTCGTTTAAGGGCAGAGCGCGTCCCGGCTTCTGTTGTTTTCCTTTGCCCCCCAGTTGGACGTTTTCTCACTTCCGCTTCGTTACAAGTTTGTTGACTCACTGTTTATTTATAACCCCGTAGTTCTCGTCTGTTGTGTGATCAGAGCCGATTACTGTGACACATTAAGTTAACCGCGAGACAAGATCACTTCGAGACTCCTTCCTCCGGGGTCTCCGTCTTCAGGTGCAAGGGCACGATGTGATGTGTGGTCTGCGTTAACCGTATCCGAAGACACGCAGGCCCATGTGTTTATCCAGGCAGAGACGACGCTGTTCCGCCACACAAATTAAAGTCGGTCACGGAATTATAAAACGCGGGTCGGAAATTCGAACTTTGGACCGTCGATGGCGGCCGTTCAGTCGCCTGTAGAACAATTTGCGTGCGTTCTGCTCGTCGTATTTCTTGTAGCATTAGCCACGCCTGTCAGAGACACAGACACGATTGCGATACTTCGAGGGAGGAAGGAAAGAAGATGATGGACGAGAAGCTGAAGATGTTTGAGGAGGAAAAGCGAAGGAAATGAGGAGCCAAACGTTCGCTCTGATGATGGAGGCATTTAAACGTCTCCCAGGCTACAGCCGCCGCAACCCTTACAGAAGACAGCCTTCTTCAGCGAACCAGTGGTGCGTCTTTTGTGTTGGCACGAGTTGCCGCTTTTCGACGTGGGCCAACCGATGCCCCTTTGGCGTCATCCTTCCTACCCGACGGAGGTAGTCGGCACTGCCACGAGACGTATCTCTGTGACCTTGACACTGACGGTGTCAGTATGTGAGGTCATATCCGACACATCGGACGTGTCGCTTATTTGCGTGAGTGTGATTTATAACGCATCTTCCGCTAAGACGCAGTCGCTCGTGAAACGACAGTGATTTGTCAGCCCAGCGACCGCTCTGCTGACAGTCGACGGTACATTACATCGATTTCTCGGCTTTCCAGTCAATTCACAATTCATCGCTGCCGTTGACGTCACCAGAGCTCCATGTCCAGCGGAGCGTTGCGGCCCGTCACTTCGTCTTCGGGACATCGACGACTCGACGTTGCCTCCCCAGCCCGTTCTCGGTGTTACGATTGAACCTCGCCAAAATTCTGTACGCAGTTCTTGTCTCCCCCCCATCCTAGCTACGTGCCCAGCCCATCATAACCTAACCTAGATTTTGCTGTCGTGACAGAGAGCGCCTGTGAGCACGCAGTGAACTTCTTCAGTAGCTGAGCGACCAAGTTACTAGCTTCTCGAGAAGCACTCTCCTGCGTGCAGTTTGTCCCCTGGCAGGAGTTACGGAATAAACTCTTGAAAACTGGCATTTTTTTTTCCTATTTTCGGTATTTCACGGTAGACACGAAACTTGTAATGGCGACTGGAAACTAGAGTTATCGAAGAGTTTACTTTTGAAAATGGCTGTCGTCTGGGTTCTCACGCCGTGTAGTCTGCTAGAAGCTTGTCAGCGTTTCACAGGTGCTTGCTGCCTCCATCATCAGCTTGATGAAACGTCGGCAAACTTCTAGCAAACTGCACCTTCTGGCTCAGCCGCGAGAACTCATTGGGTTTAATATCACGTGATGAAGTTGACAGGAGTTCAGTTTGTTGGTTCTTGCGAGAAGAAGCTTGCAATGCCACAGACTGTGTTGGTTATCCAAGGAATTGCTGACCGTGCAGCGTGAGGCCTGTACAACAGGCAGGTTAGCACAGCTGTGTGTTGTCTGCAGCGAAGGCCATACATACGCATCTGGAAAAAGAGTCTGGAACAGCCTTGAGGGACAAAGTAGCTTATTGTTTGAAGCAGCAAGTAGGTCGATGTCTCGCCCCCGAGCGCCGCGCCACGGAAACGGAATGAAATTGCCGGCACTCCGCTCATTCCTGACTTTCATGTGATGTGATCGAAGTAGCGTCTGTAAATGACCTGGACCGCGACGTAATCGGAACACTTCTCACGCAGCGTTTCTTCCCAGGAGCTGCACACTTGCCCTGAGCCACTTCTCTCCCCACTCTTGCTGCATTGTTCGGCGGTAACCCAGTGCACTCTGCCGCGCTGCTCACCAGGTCGCGTGCCCCTTTTAGTAATGAATGCAGCAGAACGCGAGACACGCCTCTACGTCGTCGTGGGAATTGTCCGGCGTGCTTCGTGGAAGATGCGAGGCGAGGCGAGGCGGTGCATTTTATAGACCCGGATGAATCCGTCCGCGGAAGATTTCCCGATCGGAAGTTTCTGTGTTGTTGTTCTATGCAGCACCAGGACAGCGCTGAGATGCGCTTCTGCTTTGTGGTTACCGCAGATTCTTATGATCGCATTGAGTCGGCACACCTGGGGGGGGGGATGATCGTGCTGCCCGACCCAGCTAACGGCGACCGGTCAGAGGTCAGGGTCAGGTTCAGAGACACAGCTTCCGCATCTCAGCGCCACTGGACCACATGTGGTGGTGACCTCGCAACTGGAAAGTGTTTCTGTACAGTGCGGGACAGAAGTCTGGACCACGTGCGATGTGGCCTTCTGACTGGTTGTAGGAAGTTGATCAATAAAGTTTTCTTCAGTTCATTAAATTCGTCCTTCAGTCTTGGTGCGATCCGAGGCGTTCCTGTTTTGTAGCAGTGCCAGAAACTGGGTTTGAAGGGGGGGAGGGGGGTCTTTGAGAACAGAGCGCTGATTGATGCCACTGTCCTTATTTCTGAACACATCGACGACACCCTTTTACAACTTTTATACTTCCACGTTGTAGCGAAACAAAGGTCTTTCTCCAGATAACACGCAGTGTCCACTGACCAGTGCCCCGTCTTGTTCCTCAGGGCAGGCCCTTCGCCTGTGCTCCCCCCGTTCCGCCTGCAAGTTTGTCGGCTGCCCGGTTCCTTGCATTTGGCCCGAAGCATTCAGGAAACGAGAGGAGCGATGCCTGTTTCGCGTGGATCCGAAGGGCGACGCCGAGTTGTCGTCATTCGTGAGGAGACTGACTGGAGTTTGTCTTGTTGCAGGTTTCGTGGTGGTGCAGGACGATGGCTCGCTTCGGATGGCCGGCCTGGTCGAGGAGTGGCGCGCCTTGCTGGCTCACTACGCCGGGGTGGTGGCCGTCCTAGCGGTCGGCTCCCTCTTCGCGCTGCTCATGCCCTGCGTCGGCTTCATCTTCTGCTGCTGCAGGTGTTCGGGGCGCTGCGGTGCCCGGTCGCAACCCTTCGAAAAGCGCCGGGACCCGTGCAGGCGGATTGGCTTCGGAATCGTGCTTTCCGCCGTCACCATCGTCATCCTGTAAGTCAGCCCATCAACGTTTTTTGCCTGGAGTCGGTAAATATTTAATGTTTGGATGATCTAGGCTCGGGTGGGAGGACACAATAATTCTTTCTTTTGCTGTACTGGATAGGGTCTCGTGGTGGAATTTGTGTTACACCAGTGAACTGTGGGTTCAGTGAAATGGATTTGCTGTTCCATGCACGTAGTTGGCTGGTCCAGTGCTGCCGTTACAGACAGCGAGTGTTGTCCCCCTGCGCCGTGTAACGTTGCTGTCTTTCGCTTCAGGTTTGGAGTGGTTTGTGCCTTTGTTACCAATGAGTACATGGAAGATGGAACCCAGAAACTACCGTCGAGATTGAGGACATCGATCAATGACACAAAACTGTACCTGTCCAACACAGGAGCGGTAAGTTACTGCGTGTTGGAGGCGCGGGATTCCATGATGAGCAGGTGTTACTGAAGTAATTTTGGACTGGTAGTGGACTGCATTTCATTTTCATTTATTAGGTTTGCTTGTCTCTGTCAGCCTCCGCCCTTCGCATAAACGGGGAGGTACCAGCATGACACCCCTCTTGCAGGTTTCAAACGAAGCAAATTCCATGGTTTTACACCAGGTTCATGTGGTGGAGTGTAACCATTAACGTCCTTCGTAAAGTGAAGTTGCTCTGTACTTGGGGAGCTGACGCTCGTTCTAGTGTTCTAAGAGCCTTCCCGTGGCCCGTATATGAATCGAGTTTACACTCGCTTACACCTCACTCCTATAAGATGCATTTTAATATTATCCATCCATCTGTGCCCAACTTCTCTTCAGGGTGTTCAGCTGAAACGTTCCCCCACTTGAGCTGTTTCTTTTCATTGCCCTGTCAATTAATACCTGGAGGAGCGTGGAAATATTCCGTAGGCACAAACACTCCCCTCAGCTCTCTCTCTCTTTCCGCAGAGACCAGAGACCCTCGGTCTGTTTTTTTCCTTAGGGGGAGAAACATTTAGATTAATGTCATTTTCAAAGGCTGGAGACAGGAAGTCCATCATCCCCCTGAGGTATACACACACATGCACCCTGTTTATTTTAATTGTAGGTGCACTATTTATTTTTCCTGAGTCTGATGGTGACACTCCCCCTACAACCACAGGGCTGAGCCCCACATGTTGGAAATACAGACCTGTCTGTCAGCTCTTGGAATTGATTTTATGTATTCCAGATGGTAAGAGTCCTGTGTGTATAAGAGATTTACAGATTTTGTGCTAAGCTTAAGAAAACACTGCTACAAATTTTACTGCCATCTTGTTTTGAGTTTACATGTACAGTCCAGTACTTTGAAACAAAGGGAAGTTGAGCCAAAAGTGTTCCTGGAGTAGAGGGAGAGAAAACAAAATGATTCTTATGATGTCAGTTTAATCATTAATTTATTGACTTTAGTTATTTAATGATGCAGTATCGACAACTGATGTTAATGGCACCTGGGCACGAGGGTAGTTATGAATGGCGTTCGGGACGGACTCGAAAACAGTTTTTTTCTGGGCGGGCCAAAGCCACTTTTGCCAAAATGGAAGGACTGAGGAAAATCACAAAGTCTGGTCACAACTGCCGAACTAGCATTTGTGAGCTGTGCTTGCTTCGAATATGAATAATTCAGCCTCTTCACGCATTTTTGCAAAGATCATAAACGCTAAGCTTTATTGCCTTAATCAGGCACGTGTCGTATGCCGCATGCAACGTTTATATTGCCGTGGCTTGGTCTCCAGACCTTCGTTTGTTTCAGTGTTGAGTTAAGAAAGGCTGTTTGTTGTGTTCCTGACGCTGCAATATTTTCCTTTTCCAGGAGCTTGACACTTTGCTAATTGGAAACTTTGCTGAGCTGAATAATGTTGTGGACAGCGTCCTGCAAAGTAAGTGTGGCTTTCGCTGCTGTTTTTATCGTGAAATGGGTTGTGTGCTTTTATTCTGGGGTAGGAAGATCAATTTTGATGCATAAGATTTGAAACTTTCATAGCCGCTTCTTGTGTCATAAACCATGTAACTATGGCAGAGACCATCTTTGCCCACATCGCCAGGGGCCAATCAGCTGTGATTGTGAAGGAAATTCACTGTGTGAGATTTGAAGTTTCCACGGCAATGAAAGCTTGGATTGTATTCTTATGACATTGTGCAGTCTTTTAGGCTGAAGATGGAATCACGAGTGTTCCTGAAACATTGGTAAGCACCTGTGAGACAACATCATCAAATGACAATGCTCTCATCTCAGCTCAGCTCACAGAATAGCCAGTCTGTGAGCTGAGACTGAGTGCAGGCGTGCTAACCACTGTATTTATTGTTTTTTACTAGTTCCCTACGATCTGTCAGTGACTGGTATTTCTAAGGTTAGGGACAGTCGTAGTTTACGTTGCCTGCAGTGCGATGTGGAGTGACAGCTCAGTGTACACAGAATTAGTACATGATGTAACAAGAATTGACATCTTTTTGATATACAGTTTTTAGCTGAAATTTTTTATAAGGTGAATGTGTAACAAATGTCTGCGGACTTCAGTGTGACTAGTGAGGTGTGTGGCAGATGCCTCTATCTAACTAACCTATTGGAGTGCATCACAACATTAAATGAGAGTAAGAAAGGACTCGATGTTGCAGAAAGTGGGCCCATAGTGCAGCGTGAGCTGGCAGAGGTGTCGAGGGCCGTCGTCCTCTCTAATCTGACAGAATTGGTGCGCGGATTAGAGGTCATCAAGAATGATCTGCAGGAAATCAACGTCACCACAAAGAGTCTGCAGGACAACTCAAACATCCTGGCTCACAGTCAGTAACTCATTCTATGCTAATTCTGATCTTCAGTGGGGGCTTTTTTTTTTAACAGGAATAGAGCAAACAAGCGGGAGGATTGTATTAAGATGGATCTTAAGGAAACAGAATGGGATAGTGTGTACTGGATTCATCGGACTCGGTATAGAGGGTACCGATGCTCTCTCGTGAAAATGATGAACATGCAATTTCTGTAAAAGATACTAGGGTTCTTGGTTAATAGAGTATCAGCTTCTCAAAGAATAATTCTGCTCCACGGAGTTCCTAAGTTAAGTGGTTGCTTGCTTAGTAAGTTAGTTCATACGTGCTCCTAGGTATTTCCAAACTCGCCTGCACATGTGTATTTGTGAATGAG
>NW_019059815.1:144220-192481 GCF_000696155.1 Zootermopsis nevadensis
CATTTTCAAAGCTGAGTGTTTTGTTTCTAGATCTCTCGGAAGTAAAGAGGGCACTGGAATTGGAGCTGCAGAAGTGCAACAGTTCGTGTAAGGAGTCGCTGGAGAACTACGTTGCTAACATGTCTACTAATGCTGATTTCCAGCAGGTGAGTTTAGCTAATTATGGAAATTGTAGTAAGAGAAATGCCATCTGGCATATTGCAATTTAAATTATGTTTTGCACTGAAATAACTCTTACATTATGGAGAAAAATCTCAGTAGATTGATATGACAGATATAAGGCATTTTTCCCAAGAAAATGGATGATTCAGAGCTAATATTGAAACACTTTGGAAAATGATTGATTGATTGATTGATATATATATATATATATATTTTTTTTTTATATATATAAATTGCCCCCCGTCAGGGTTTGAACCTCGATCGTTCCATCGGCGTAGTAAGTCACTACACCCATTGACCGACTTTTGATCAAATCGTATGAATTCTACATGTGTCGGATATCGAAAGTTTTAAAATTTGTGTGATTCTGAACTAATTTTGGATGATTTAAAAAATAAATAAATGAAAATTTTTGTGATTTTTTATTTTGAAAAATTTAATTTAAATGAATTATGCATAAGATTGAAAGCAACCAAAATAAAAATGCACAAAATACATGTATGTTTTTCTAACTGTTTATTCCTTGATGAACATTATTTCCTTATTTTATGAATTTTTTTTATTTTGTAATAGTGCGCGTTTGTGTGCATTCGTACACGCGCATGCAATTAACATTATGTACAAATAAACCAGGTGAAGACACTGTAACAGAATTATATAATTCTTAATAACATCACAAATCTTGTGATTGGAATGCAAGATTTGTACGCGCTGCAGCATAATTTGGTTTTGTTGGAATTTGTAAATTTGGCGCAGTTGTCACAAAGAAAGCCCATTTGAGTGGTTCTTACTGACTTTATGATTGTTTGATGCTGGCTGGGGGCGATGGTTGGTTCTTTACAGTGTTGAAGATTGTGCAGCTGCAAAGCTATAGATTTAATTATATTCCAGAAATATTTGGAAATTATAAAAGTTTTTTCATGCTCGGCCAAGCAAACAAAAATCTTCAATCTTTTTTGTTATTATTGAGTACAACTGTGTTGCAGTAGTAAAGGGAACAAGTTTGCTTTGATGTACTCTGTTGTGGTGAATGGTATTTCTGTATGGACTAACATGTGTTTTTCCTCTTTATTTCATGCTAAGTTCCTAGACAGGTACTTCCCCAAGGTACAGTCATGCCATTGTTTCCGAATGCAGTCAGTGTGCATGTCTCATTTTTTTCTATAAAACTTGGTGTATTCTGCAGTAATAGATACATGCTCTGAGACAATATTAAAGTGAATCTCACAGAAATAGGGTGGGAGGGCGCATCAGACTGTAACATGCATGCACTCTTTAGTCTGTATGTGGTAATCAGGCTCATTCTTTAGGAAGCGTGAAGTATTTAAGTGGCGAGGTGTTCAAGAAATTGTCTCCCGGCGTGGACGTATGTAACCTGGGGAAAATATTTTGATGTAATTATATCAGTCATTTGTCTGTAGAATGAAGTTGTGTGGGTAAATATTTTGCCTGCAGTGTGAAGAATGCATCCTCAATCCATACCAGTGCATGTGTGTAATTAGAACTGAACTTCGTTGCTCTTTCTTCCAAGAACGGTTCCTCCTTTTCACGTGTTGATTGTGTCTAGTTGCCCCAAATTGAAGACAGTCTGCGGAGCGTGACAGATGTGATCCTGAATGGCAAGATAAAGGATAAGGTGAACAATGGACTGCAGGAATTTGACAAGATTCAGCAAGAGGTCCAGAATGCTGTCAAGGACTTGATACCGCAGGTTTCAGAAAAGATGAGTCATGCAGGTATGACTCATTAAAAAAATATGCTTTTACTGAAAGTTGTGTTGAGTAAAAATATGTCAGATCAGTAAGCTTCTGATTATTATCTTGCTCAGGATAGGATGCAGTAGGGGGCTGTTATGAACAGGCTTCATAAAAGGTGGAGTAGTTATTTACTAGCTGAGCAACTGTCAGCTCCTAAAGGTCTCTTATCCATGGATGTAATACAGTTAATGCTTGATGATGTTAGGTGTGGCCATAAGGAAGCAGTCACAGCAGATAAACAAGATCCTGAAGAATGTGAACGCTGCCATGATGAACCACGCTTCCAAGGCGGTGGACATTGGGGAGAAGGCGATCGTGGAATATGGTTATTACAGGTACCATATTTGCACATGCAATTTCTTCGTTGTGACTGAAATCTGAGTAGTAGCATGCCTCCAAGAAAACTAGTGCTGACAGTATCTTTAATACGTTCTGCTCTGTTCGCCCAGATACTACACAGGTCTGTCTGTGAGTTCTGTGATGCTGCTGATACTGATGTGTGCTGCTCTGGGGTTGTTCTATGGTTTCTGTGGAAAGCGTCCGGACGGTTATGGCGATGACTGCTGCAGCAGGGCCACTGGTGCACGATTTCTCATTTTGTGAGTATGATGGTTCATTAATTATTTGGTCCCACACATTTTGACTTCGCGTACCGCATGGTTACTTCTGAGCACATGTTGACCTGTGTATCACTCTTGTTCAGGAATAAATTTTGTTCACACATTGTGATCACAATATATTTCCAACATTAAAAAAGATTAATGTCACTAATAATAACCATATGAGTTGTAGTTTCTATTAATAAACCTGAATCTGGGTGAATGTAATACTGCAGAACATTTTTATGAGGCCATTGTATTTAGGTAAATGTGATATTTTTAAATTAATTTGTCGTCTTATGCATATCTGTGAGGCCTGCTTCAGACTTGTAATATCAGCCAGGAATTGTGTCATCTTTGCTGGGTTCCATGAGCCAATGCTGAGATATTGCCTCCCCCTTCATAGTACTTGTCCGTACCATTTCAGTCCTATACTCTACTCTCTCTGTGACTGTTTCTTCGTGCTCATTTTGTTATCATTTCATATTCCATCCATTCCCAACAGTTTTGCACTTCCTTACAAGTGGTCCATTTCTGTTGCTCTCAGTCACATGAAGCTGAATTAATCAACGGTAAGTACGAAAGTACGCTGGGTTGAACATTTCAAGTGTTTAAGACGTATTTTCAGTAAACAGGGGTAATAGAAGTACTGAACTTCTTTAATTAAACTGGTGTGGTCTTACGATGCTTTGCCAGCAATTAACATTATCATGAACTGTGTGCCACACAGGGGTGTGTGGGTGATATTCCTCTTCTCTGCTGTGCTGATGGTGGTTACACTGGCTCACTTCCTGCTTGGTATCATCGTTGAGAGGGCAATGTGTGAACCGCTTCAGAATCCCAGCAACAATCAACTTCTGACTCTCATTGACAAAATTGTTAGGCTGGATAAGTTCTTCGGATATGAAGCAGAAATTAACGTCTCGTCCATTATCAGGTATGTCGGAGGGGAAATATCACGTTGATGCGTTATCGTGTTGGAAGAAAATGTGTGAATGAATATTACTGTAGCTTAATAAGTATGAGATGGATCAATCATGTAGCACACATGTTAGATATCAGAAGTTTATACAACCTAGGTGTAGGTAAGATAATATTAAAATGGATCTTGAAGTAATTGGATGGGAGAGTATGGTTTCAATTTACAGGACTGAGGATAAGAACAAAAAAAAGCAAGGAGTTTTGACTAGTTGAGCAACTGTTAGTTTGTCAGGTAGCACAGGACTGAGGATAAGAACAAAAAAAGCAAGGAGTTTTGACTTGTTGAGCAACTGTTAGTTTGTCAGGTAGGACTCTGCTCCATAGAATTTGATGTCATATTTAAATGTGGCCTTTATCTACTTTGTTGATAATGCAATAGTCTTCATTGCTGTGAATTATTATATTTCATACATAATTACTTTTTTTAAATCAAAACGTCTTTCTAAAGCTCTTTTATCGCAGCGTACAAGTTCACACTTTAGCATAGTACATAGCAGTTTTTGAGGGAAGGTGCTTATGCAGCTGTCTTCATTTCCAGCAAATGCAGTTGTGTGCAAATATAATTTGTATGCACTGCTGAAGGTGTTCAGGTTGCAGTGTGCAACAGAATTCAATGATGTTTCTGTTTGTATGCTCTGCTGAAGGTGTTCAGGTTGCGGTGTGCAACAGAATTCAATGATGTTTCTTGCAGATCCTGCCACGCAAATGGAAGCATGTATGAAGTTCTGCAGATCGCCAACCTGGTGAACATCAGTGAGGTGAGTGACTACAAGACCAAATATGGCTGCAGATTGCCAACCTGGTGAACATCAGCGAGGTGAGTGACTACAAGACCAAATATGGCATCGAGAGCATCATCAACCAGCTAAAGATGAGGATAGACTTCGGAGGCAACGTCACCATCTTCACCGAGGACGCCAAGTACGAGCTGGAAAGACTGGCTCGTTCCAACATCACACGCATTGACTTTGCTGCATTTGCTGAAGTGGTGAGTGGCTCCACACTTGTGATGGTCTTACTGACAGTACAAATCTGAAGGTGATGCAAGAAATATTATTGACTTTGCTTCGCTTTTCCCCTCTGCTTCTTTCCCATCTTGTCTCGCTACATATCGTCCTCCCAAGTCGCATCACCATCCTCATCCTTGTGCTGCTTGTGCTTTCTGAAACAGAAACTACAGATTTGCAAACAGACATGTGGTTCAGGTTGACCTCTGGTATGTGGTGCTATGAGAAACTGTAAGCTGGCCCACATACAGTGGTTTGTTAATCAACCCTTCTATCCCAAACACATTCCCCTTGCACTCTCCCATCCTCCCTCTTATTCTTCATTCTCAGTGAGTGCCCTTTGATCCAGGATAATGTGTGGGGTTTGTGTTCATAATAGATGCATCTTAAAGAACTGAGGTGCTAGGATATCAAATTTTCACCTGCATCTGCATTGGTCTCTGAGATGTTGTTTGAAGGTATGTTCTGATATCAAGATAATGAACTGACTGACTAACTGATTGATTGATTGCAGCTAAATAAATCTGTTGTGAACATAGATCTTGGCACACTGGCCAATCAGCTGAGGAAGACTGCCAATGAGATACCCAGTTCTCCTTCTGACGTGAGTGTGGCTCATTATTTATGTCAAAGTCTCTCAAACTGATAAAAACCAATTACATAATTAATGCATGTACATATTATTGATTTCCATAAATGAAATTTAAATTTTTTTCTTAACATTAAAGATGGTAGGAGAATAATGTGTAATATGATTGCCTGTTAATATGTTTATGGGAAAGAGGAGGAAATATATCTGCCGCTCTTCTATAGAGAGGAGGTAGCCTTGGTGAGGAATAAAGAAAGATGTAATGATTTTACAGAATTCTGGAGCAGAGTGATTTTGTATTTGTGAGGTTCTAGGTTTGAATCTTGGTTTGGTGAACTGGTGATCTGACAGATTTTTGTTGTTTTGTCCCAGCAAATGCTGGATGGAATAGTACAAATATCTTCGCAGAGAACAAGACCACTTCTCAGCAGCTTGTTCACACTTGTCTTACTGTTTTAGCTAAAAGTCTTTGTATTCAGAGAAACACTGAAGTACCAGTATTAAGTATATAGCAGTGGTTTAGTAAATAAGAATTTAGTATTAGTGAAATTGTTTCATTTGTTTGGACAGATAAAGAGCTCATTGGAGAGGCAGGCTAGTATCCTGCAGTCGCTGCAGGATGGTGTCGTGCGGCGGATGGAAATGCAAGTACAGACCCTGGACAGGAAGACTAAAGCATTGCAGGAGAACTTGAAGTTCAACCATTCCTCACTTGATGAAAGTGTCAACCTGATTCTGTTGGAAGTGATCGGGGCTCAAGAGTATCTCAATACCACAGCCTCCAAGGAAATAAAAAATGTATGTGGCCTCAATGTTGTATACAAGATCTTAATTTTGTGTTGTTTATTAAGTTTATTATTACTCTGTTGCATCTCACTTTGAGGCTCAGTATATTGCAGCCCAAAGAACCAGCTTCAACGTTCTAGAGAATGTTACGTGTTGTTATTAAAACACACTGACTCTCAGAGTAAATAATGTTGAATTAGTGCATTGTTATGGAGATATCGTAAATAGTCTGTTTATAAATATTTAATTCTGTGGTTAATGATTATTACATTTTCTTTAAAGTGAATGTGATTTTACACAGCTAACCTCTGTACCATTGCTCATAAGCTTAGAAAAATCTTAAAGTACTATCCCTTTTGATTCTGATCTCTGAAGTTCCTGTATATGTAAAATTCCTTTTGAATTTTTAAGTATTAAAACGTATTCTATTTACTGGAATTTAGAAAGATGCTGAAATTCAATATTCAGTTTAAACAGCGTTGTTAAATTATCTTAGGATCAGTGAAGAGTTGAGGCTTAGTCTAAGCAGCTGTACTATCATCTCCTTCCAGTTGGCAGACATGTTTGCTAATGCGATCCTCGGCCACGTAGACCTTTACTTGAGCAGGGTGGTGAACATGACGACCACAAAGGTGGGGCAGTGCCATCCGATGAGCCAAGTGTACAATGCTACTGTCATCGCCGTTTGCAACGAGATACTCGACCCTTTTGTGAGTTGTGGTATTTTTGTTTGCCATTAGACTTTGGCTTTGAAACTTAATTTTGTAAAAGGACATTTTGGTCATAGTGAGCATGAATATTATGAGGGCCAATATTAACAAGAACTTTGCTTTAGCAGAAGATGACAAGAAATGTCATTGGTGCTGAAATGTGCTGTATTTTGACGCGTAGTTCAGATTAAGCTTTGAATTGTTATCCTGACATTTTGTTTGTGTTACGCAGAATGGTTTCTGGGCAAGTGTTGGCTGGTGCTTGGTCCTCCTCATTCCTGTCATCATTCTTTCAGTCAAGTTAGCAGCACTGTACCAGAAGTCGGATCCATATCCCGCACCTCTTGCAGAATCGTGAGTATCCACTTTTACACACATTAGTAAGTGTGTGATGGATAGGTAACATTTAAGTTCAGGTTTGTTGGTACTTAAAATTGTGTGCCCTAATACTGTACCTGATTGCAGTGCCACATGGTATACTGCAGTACCTCACAACACACCAGATCATGGTTTGAAGTTGCACAAGAGCCTACCAAAAGGTTTTGAGACTGATCTTTTGGCACACGTGACTCTTATTGAATTTGTGATCCTGCATGCCGGAAACTCTTGTGGTTTGAGTGGTGTCGTACTCATTTTCAAACCTTGCTTTCTGTTTTGGGTTGAGAATGAAATATTGTTCAGATCATCACTATGTTATTATTTTGGAGAATGTGGTAGCAGTGTCTCTTTCAGTGTTGTGTATGAAACCTGAGATCCTGTACTTTGTTATAAAGGATGAAATATTAAGATTAAAAGCATCTTTCCGAAAAGAACATGGTTCATAACAAATATAAATGATTATAACAAATAAAACAGTTATTAAATGGACAAAATAGAGATGGCATCATACTGAAGATATATATCGTACCATGTCACTACTATCACCATCTTTGTTCTGTTAAATGAGAATTGCAAGTGATGTGCATTGTATGATAAGGCTTTGCTTTAGAGGTGATTCAACTCTGACTTTCGTAAGTGTAGAGTTCTTTGTGTAATGATTAGGCTAAGTTAATATATTTTTATGGATTTTTGATTCCCTACATGAGGTGTGGCATTATATTGTAGAGTCAGTACAATACGCATGCACTGTAGGCTCTTGTCATTTTCATAGCTTCTGCTTTCAGTAGGTGTGTGGGATGGGATGAGATGCAGAGCACTTCTTTTGTTTTGGCTTAGTGGGAGGAAAAGCACACACACTTATGTAACGAAACAGCAAATTGGTTGGTGTGTGCTCTGCAATGGAGCAATGGCTCATATGGACACATCACTGTTCTCCATGTCTCATTTGGGTTATTCTGTAAAATATCCTCAAGAAGGTTTTGGAACAGATAGTAAAAGATGCAGGTGTAAATCTGTAGTAAGGAGCAAATGATACAGTGTTATTGAACAGAAACTGAAATGTTCATGTGCAGCTTTTGATTAACAAGTAGTTCATATAACTCTGTTGAACAAAAATGTATTTGATCCAGTTTTCACAAAATTGGAAGTGTGTGGACATAAGAGGTTCCTGACACAGTATTATTGAGTGAACACTGTGGCAACTGAACCCAGAGGGTCAACACTGCTGTACCAAAGTCCACCACTGGATGTGATCTTATGTCAGTTCCATTCACCTCCCTTCTGTCATCCTAAGTTCCAGTTCATTGTCATCTTCCTATCATCTCCCCCATCTTCCAAGTGGATGTTTCCCCAGAGGTTTTCCCACCTAAATATTGTATGTATTTCTTGTCTCCCCCATTCAAGGCGCATTCCCAGCATGTCATAGTGTCCTGACAACAGACTGACCTTATTGTGTAAGATCCTAAACTGCCCACCCCACCCTTCTGAGGTCTGCTTAAAAATCTGTTTTCAAACCCTTGTAATATGTTTTTCCCTCAAAGTAACAGACAGAATTTTGCACGTGTACAAAATTACTGTTTTGTATGTCCTGTTCTTCATTGTTTTGATCACACAGGAACTGATATGTGTATATGCATCTTTGGAATGAGCAGCAGTTGGTACAGCTTTGTTAAAAAGGTTTTGATTGGGGCCCTGTCCTTTTCTGGCCTGCTGTGAGTTGTAGTTCCAGTTCTAACTGTTCCTTTGCGTGACTGCTTTTGTTTCTTCTTGTTATTGTGACTAACCTTGGCCTGTGTGTCTGTTCACAGTGAATACTTGTATGATGCATACGGAGATCGGGATAACATCCCATTAGCCAAGTAAGTTGCTCTGGCTATATTAGACTGATTAATTGCATGTTGGTCACTGAGAAACAAACAATAGACTAAATTTTATATCATATATATTAAGCCTTTCACTGCTAAGTGATGAAGTTGTGCTATTGCAAGATTCTTACAAAATTTGAAGTGGCTGTTATCAATAGCTTCGTAAGAGTTAAACCTGTCAGTCAGTCCTTTATAAAAAGTGTTTCAGATGATACTCATCGTCATTGATAGACTGTGTTTCTGTAAATGGGAGGCAAAATATTTTTATTTTGCACTTAGATACTTGATTTTTAAGATGTTAAATATATGTGGTGAGATGCTGAGAATGTTGGATCTGTGCAGAGCGCAGCATTTCAGCGTGTGACAGTCAAGGGGAAGATCTTGCAACATCACAACCTTCCAGCACTGTCTCTATGGGCGTGGCAGATCGTCACTCACCTGCTGTCATATTCGAATCAGTTGTAGATGATACAGGACAGCTTTCTTTTTCCATTTTAAGTGATGGAACAGCCATGCAGCAGAGCATGTGCTTTTCAACACTTCGGTCTGCTCTGTGCTTGGCAGTAGAAGCGATAAGCACGGTTATCAGTGCAGATTGCTGTCCAAAATGTAGATTACAGTTTGTTGTTTAACCCTTTTCCATTTTATCTGCTGTTGCATGGGCATGTGTGTGTGTGTGTGTCTCTTCATATCTTACTTTGGACAAAATTCTGCTTTAAGGTTATAATTTCCTTGGAAACTAAATGAAGTAGCATTTCTATGTTGCCACAGCTTTTCACAGTCATTCTAGTACAGTCCGGAAGACTAGACCACGGTGTGTTGCTATGAACGTTTGATGTTCATTTCATAAAGCATAGAAATGAACAAGTGCTGTGAAGGAATGTGTGGTACATTCTATTGAATGTGTTACCTATATTCAAAGTGTAGATTTTGACAAAAATGTAGTTGGATTGCAAGTGAACCAGCAGATATTTTTAGAGCTTCAGTCTGTATAGAAGAGGTAATTAATGTCTGTACAGGCAGGTAACTTATGTACAGTGGGCTTCTGCTTATCTGGTGTAAATGGGAGACCAAATGGTGGGGTAGTTAAGCTGGCGAGTCAGTTACAGGAGGGAGAATCTCCTGTAGTCCCATCTCTTCATATAAGAGCGATGTATCATCTCTTGCTTCCAATAAGATCACAAGGGTTGTGCTCTTTAACTTGTGGTTCTGTTCATTGGCACCTGGCTCTGTCTTTCATTAACATTTGACAGGCCTTAGAAGTGAAGTAGGTTTTGACAATGACTGAAACCACTTGAGTTGCTGTCTCACAATTTTTTTAAACCTTGAAAAGACGTGACTGATGCAGCTGTCTCACTGTGTTGCAGTGTGGACAAGAAGAACTACCACCGCCACTGCCACGAGACATATGAGAATTCTAGTGGTTACTATGGAGGGGATTATAGTGCTCATCTGGGGCGTGGGGGTGACCGGTCCTCACCAGCAGCTCACAGTGACGCACGCTACACTGACATGGCTCCCAAGTATGTACTCCTCAGACATGATGGTGGGGGCAGGATCAGGTAGGAGTGCTTCTCTTCACTTACCCCAACTGAATTTCACCATCTCCCAGCTCATTTCAGTTCATTAACACGTGTGTTGAAATCTTCAGTATTTATACGAGTTTCTTATTATTTTTCCATCTGTTTATAACTCATTAGTCGAGTACTCTGTGTATTTTTGTTGAAATTCCTATCTATTTTTAAATGAAATTGAACATTGTTGCTTTTGTATAGAATCTGAAAGGTTGAACATGTTGAACACATTCTGTTTGCTGTCAAGGGCAAGCCATTATTCATCATTTTCTACAAAGCACGGCCGTCTTGCGCCATTGGTCATCTGAGTAGGCAGTGGGGTAACATCAGAAATCCTGTCCCATTTATTTTGGATGTCCTTATGTCATTGCAGTGACATAAAACTCTGGTGCACTGGCCTGTGCTAGAGCCTTCTTACTGTGTCGGTATCATGCTGCTTCCTGCTGTGAATCTTTCTGCACTGTGCATGCTCTCTTTGGCTTCCCAATTTTTTCAAGCTGGTGTTCACATTATCAGGTCTGGATAGACGAGAAATACAAACAGAATTGCATCTAGAAAACTTGGAGGGAAGGGACTACTTGGTAGAACTAAGTATATATAAGAGGATGATATTAAAATTGATCTTAAAGAAATGTTATGTGATTGTGGATTGGATTTATCTAGCTGAAGATGAGGGTTAATTGGCATTCTCTATGTCTTGGTGTTTACAGTGCACAAACCTTTACTCCATGTGCTTTGTGTTCAATAAATCTTGCTTTCACAACTGTAGTATTTTGTGTGCTATATTTGCTGAATTAGTTTTAAAGAGTTTTAAGAAATTTACTGAATTATTCAACCTCCTTTGGCCCTGCTGCTTAAAGAGAACAAAAAAAGAGTATCATGAAGGAAAATTACATAAAGTTTTCTTATTTGACAGAGATTTGTGGGTGATAGCTCAGTTTGTAACTTTGTGGGCTTTGTTGTGTTTTGTGCCATACTTTGTGTGCTCAGACATTTCTCTTCATTTGTCCAGTGAGGCGTTTCAACTCTGAATAGTAGTGTTTTACATATCCATTCTGTATACAGGAACTTCTCACAATAAAGTACACGAACACAATGTTTGTCAGCATTGAAGCCAAAATACAACACTATATCATTAATTATTTTGTTAATAAGGATAAAATATCTTATTGACACTGCCACTTTTGCTCTGATATATCTCAGTTTCTTGACTTTGTAACCTTTCACAAATAGGGGTTATGCTGTATTTTCTGGATGTAAGGCATAGCTTTATTTGTCAGAGTAACCCCTGAAAGTCAACTGTAAGTTTACGCACATTCAGTCCTTTTAGTCGGTTATAGAGAGAAAAGTGGTGAAAATCACAGTTTCAGCCTGACCTGACCTAACCTAACCTAACTTAACCTAACCTAACCTAACCTGACCTGACCTAACCTAACCTGTGTAGTTTACAAGAGGGAGAAAGTGTGCATTATATTGGGGCAAGTGTAGAGGAAGACTGACTATGCTTTGCGCCAAGAGACTTGCACTTCCTGATCTAGAACAAGTCATGAAATGTAGGCATAATGTATCAGTTCTGATTTATTTACCATAATTTTGCATTTGACCTTTGTGAATGGCCAATGAATTCCCCACCCATTCGATTCCATGAGCAAAAACTCTTGTAGTTCTTCATGCAAAGTACCTGTTATTGTTGTCCAGTCTTAATCAATGTTGGAATGCGTTGACAGATTTTAATAAAACTTCTCAGTACCAAATTTTGTGAAAGTCTGTTCAGTGGTTCTTGACATTTCACATCCAGACAGCCATGATGACATTAATAAGGCACATTTTGGCAACTTTCAGTTGTGATTGTGCCAATAGATTTTATATTATTGTTTCGTAGACGATAGAATTTTATCCTAGGAAGAAAGCTGTGTCTTACATCTGGCTAGCTGCTGTGTTTTGTCATGTAACATTTAGGAAAAAGTGTTTTGCAACTGTGTGAGTGTTATATTGTTTTGTGACACTTGGCTTGTACTCTGCTAGGCATTGGGACTACCCCAATGGGGGTCCTCCTCGCTATCACAGTCCACCGTTGTCCACAGAGTATGAACGACCTCCACCTTACTACTACCCAGGGCCCGGGTAAGCATAAATCCAATGACAGAAATTACAAGACTTCTAGAATAAGGCTTGCTACATTTATTTTACTTGCCTTCCCCCATTGGCAGGGAAATTGTCTGAAGTGGTGAGGGTTTTCTTTTGTGTGTGTCCTTGATTTACAGTGACATGTGCTCCTTTTCTGTTCTTCCCTGCCATGCTTCGTGATGTCTCGACGTCCCATCTGTAAGTTACCAACTTTTCACTTTTTGGGCTTTTATCAAACTTTTAGATGTAGGAGGCTTTACAGGGGTTGGTCCCCAGCCCGCACTTGGCTCGTGGCATCCGTGAAAAGGAGGTGTACATTGCCGTGAGAGGTAGTTTAATATTCTAAGTAAGAGGGTTTTACATTTAATGCATGCCTGCCAATTTGTCCGTGTAAAAGTAGAGCCACAGCGGAGATGTAGCTAGAGTTTCCTGCCACAAGAAGTTATGCAAAACAGAATTCACATTTGTAAAAATTAAAAGTTCCAATAAATTTCAGATGTAGTCCTTTCATAGTCATCACTATGTGAAATACATGCATATTTTCTGTCAGTATACATTAATTTCTGTACAATACTTTTATTTTCCGTCGTTTACACAAGCTTATTGTTAAAATCATATAAAATTTCACATAAAATTGTTACATTTTAAAATTGACGACATGTTTCGATATACAATCTTATCATCGTCAGGTCTATCAAAATTAAAATTAAAATCTGGTGTATCTGTTGCTCTGCTTATATTGTTTTTGTTTTTACTCGTTTTTACTACATCTCCAGGCTTCTTCGATTTTATTTTTGGAGACGCGCCTGGGTGCCTATATCTGCAAAATGATGCATGATGCAATTAAGATATAAGCTATTAATTTCTGTGTCTTTTCAACTAATACTTACTAGTCTGGAAAATACGTACAGTATTTGTAAGTATTACTGCCTCTCACATTGATTTTGCAACAATTGTTGCTGAATTTAATTAACTGAAATTCTTCAGATGAGGTGAAATTCTAAACACCTTAGAGCATAAAGGTGTTCAAGACGTTTGAGATGCATTCATTCATCATTGATCTGTAGAATTATTTTCCTATAAAGGCATGTAGTTTGTCATAGCTTAAGCCATATTGCTATTTATGTTATGTAGCTAGATTTGTTTTGTGTTCAGGATGGTTCTGAATCTGGCAGTTCCTTGTTTTTTGACTTCCTTGAATTTTTCATATATGAGCTGCATTAACTCGTTTTGTCTCGTGTTAAAAATGAGAAGTGTGGTGTTGTCATGTACTGGAAGAAAACAGTGACAGAGGAAAGTAGAAGCATCTTTCTATGCTAGTGTTGAGTTGTCTGCTTAAAGAACAGGTACCATGTCTCAAATTTGGAAAATGTAGTGCATGTAAGTATGGGTTGATGGCATTCCTTCCCTGCCTGTTACAACAGGATTTCAAGTGAAAATGAAGTGCCATGTGTGATTTCATCACAAAGTATTTTTAAGCAAGGAAGTGATTTGGAAATCTGTGGTGTTCTTTTTTGGGTTGTCCTGTATGTAAAAGTTGTTCCTGTCATTTGCTAAGAAATAGATTTGTGTTGTTGTTCTTTTATATACAAGAGCTTCTGTTATTAAAGTATTTACATAGCTTTATTCACATTCATTCAGGATATATGCATGTTTGTGTACGAGTATAGCATATTTATGCAGTATTTTATTGACTGAACTCGTGCCAAACAATTTCATAAACATTCACTAATAAATAGAAATTTTAAGAAAATATAGTTTTATTACAAAAATATTTAGTATGTGTTAATGAAATAATTGATTTTGAGTTGTAGTATACAGTGTCTTAAGAAATTTCACTCTGAAAAATGTGCCAGCCTTCCGAGTGTTTTGCGTATTATTACCAAAATAGTAAAAATTTAACTGATACAAACAGCATAATAAATCCGTGTTCTTTTATGAAGATACATGGAATTTTAGTGCTTGACCACATTATTCAGGATAAATTTTATACATAAAACATGTAGACAAGGAATCCAAACTGGATACACAATATCTGAGAAACAACTACTTTGTGCTCAACTTCATAAAACTTCAGTGTATGTAAGAGACAGTTGATGAATTACAAATTATATTATTTATTGTGGAGTCTTCTAGGTATAGTACTATGTCAATAGTATAAATGTTTTCGGGGTTTTGTTGAAATGATTAGCAGGCATGCACAAGTGCAAGTGACTGGGACAGAGTGTAATTTTGCTTTGTTTGACAGGGACAGCAGCAGGAGGTAGGGCATCGCCATGGTGACAACTGGTACATACTGTGATTGGAGGATAAATATCATGCCCTGCAGGCTAGACGCGCGCTTGGCAAAGATGGCCGTCCAGCAGCCAGCCATCCTTTTAAAACATATTTTATAAGTGAACACAGTTATTTTTAAAAATGATGTCTTGCACAAGATGATATTACTCTTGTGCTTATTCTGATTTAATCAATGATAAGGAGGATCCCAGATTAAGCCAAGAGAGAAGGTTTACTGTCACCAAATTCCAAGACTCAACTTTCTTGTGTGGGTCTCAGAATTTGGCAGGGAGAATGAAATGGTTGTAATTATGTTTTTTATTTACTTGAATATTTAGCCAAAAACAAAAGAATGTTCATACTATGAGTCAATATTTTACCAAAAAAGGAAAATCTGATAAAAAGAGACAAAGGACACATACATTGCTGTGAATAGAGTAAGAATTTGATGCATTAAACTTGCTAATGATATGTTTTACCTGTAGAATGGGAAACATGATATTCTGCTGACTGCAGCAAACTAGTATAATCAGAGCTTCTTTAAACAGTGCAGTTTTAAACCTTAATTGTTTAAAATAATAATAAAAAAGCAAAACATATTTGTAAGATTTGAGGTTTTCACAACGGTGAGTATGAAGATTTCTGTCTTCTGGGTTGTTGCGCTGTGTAGTCTGGTCGATGTTAACCAACGTTTCAGAGGTCATACTGCCTCCATCATCAGTTCGATCGCCCTGATGACGGAGGCAGTATGACCTCTGAAACGTTGGTAAACATCGACCAGACTACACAGCCAACAACCCAGAAGACAGAAATCTTCAAAACATATTTCTAAGTCGTGGACATCTTGTTTTTGTGTGTCTGCAAACCTCCTTGCCATATAGTATAATACAATTATTGTTTAATGGATGTTCAGTTTCTAGTATGTAATTATAAGTATCATTATTATTTTATTATGTATTATGTGTACTCAATTTTATGTATTTATTGTTGTATGAGGAAAGTTACTACATTTCGGTACAGTGCATTCTGTTAGGATGGTCGTTACCAGTACAAAGCAGTCACAGTCCCTGTGGTCAAGTGGTTGCTCCTTCTCCGTTTTAAATAAATGAGTTGCTGTATTTTTTAACTTTTCAAAATTATTGTGTAATGTGGTTTTAACTTTTCTTGTTGCCCTGTTTACTTTTACAGTAAAATGTGCTTGTGCCAAGGGACATTGTACGGTTTCAGAAAAGATTATGTGTACCACATCTAGAAGTACTGCACAGTGCATAACCTAATATATTTATGATCCAAATCACATGCTACACTATTATTGAAAGGTCATTAAAATAGTCTGAAGGTTTTTCGTTTTGTTGGTTGTGCTAAATTGTTTTGCCTTTCCGACGGGAAGCACGAAGCAGCAGCACAGAAATTACTGCATAGAAACCAGAACGTATTCAGACCGAGTGTTTGGCATTAAATACTTTAAATTTATTACAAGTAATTTTATATTTACTCCTTATCCTAAAGACCAGAAAAATGGTCCAGTGGTTTTACTGTATTTCATTCTAATTTTAAAGAGGTGTGTAGCACACATCATTCTGTTAGATTAATTCTTTGATCCATATTAATCAAAATAGTAGTGTACATTATCACATATACTGTCTTGCTTCCACATCCTCATGTTTTACATTGGTGTTCCACAGTCTGGAGCCAGCTGGGGGAAGGGAGTGTGGGGGTCAGCATAGATAACAGCATAATGGTACAGAGTTTGGAGATGTAGTCAGAACAAAAGCTCATGTGATTCTTTGCATCTGTGAAGCTTTTGATTGTAATATCTGAAGTTGTCAGGAACTCAGAGGAGAATCTACGGATGTGCTGAAACCAATAAATTATTGTTATCTTTAGGTGGTCGAGAGATTTTAGCAAAGGAGTGACTTAGTGTCTGCCATTTTACCATTTTTTTTTTCCTACAAAACAATTATTTACCTGTGATAAAAGAAATTGCTTGTGCTCCGGACTTTGTGTGTGCCCCATATCTGTTTGAAACTGGTGCACATTCTCTTGCTTCATTAGATAATTTTTTTAGTGTGCCTGGTTGTGGAATGCTTCTCAGGTGAGCAGGAGAGATGTATAGGAGGCAGCCTTGTGTGTGGTGATATCGTCACATAAATACAGAATGTGAACAATCTCTTTGATACACTTGGTGACAGGCAAGTCAGACTACTGAAGGGAAGGCAGTTACATACAAAATACAAGATCACAAAATACTTATGGCAGTACAGGGAAGGGTGGAATGCACTTGTAGTTGACTGTCATCTTTCTTGCAAGTACTTGTTACAGGTAGAATGAACGGGGTCCTGTCGTGGGCAAGGGTGAGGCTGTGGGACCCGTGCTGTTTGATCCTGGGGCTGATTGCCATGAGATAAACTAGTCCCATTTACTGTCACATGTTGCACTTTATTTATCAGTTCACAAGATTTTTAATCTGTTCTGTCGTCACGTGTTTGTCACGGGAACAACAAATTTCAACATCAAACAATTAAACAAAGAAGAAGGACTTTAAGAAATGGAAGCATGTTAAAAACTGTAGATACCTGGTTTGTGACCATACAAATTAAGCCCTAAATTGGGGGAATTATGTTAGGTTTTGTTTTATAGTTTGGTTTAGTGGAATGTGGCAAAATCTGTATCAGTAAACAAATGAGGTCATGTAGCAGACTAGAACTAATTATGTGACATGGTGAAAAATTTGTTTTCACATTAAGACCATTTCTGTTCACCATTGGGCTGTATATTCATCTTACTAACAGCCTGTAGTGTTCAAGATACAAGGTTTTGTGATGGTGAAAGCATGGATTGCGGTCCATAGGTTATGACACCACAGGCTTATTAGCTGGTTATTGAAGTTCCTTCAAAACGTTGGTAACCAGCTACAAACCTACATGGCATCATGACCCAGAAGGCCACAGTTCAGAACTTGTTCTTTCCAAACAATATGTGCTATTCATTAGTAATCCCTACATTGTTATGCTTTGCTTTTGTCTGTCTAGTCATGAAGTCACTCAGGCTCATTTTGCCTGAACAGTAAATCTTCTACGTTTGTTACATCACAGATATGACAGTGATCTGTTTACTTCCGAGCCTTTGTCACTGATCTGAGACCCTTCCTTCACTTTGTTTATGTATTGGATCACCAATCTGGGAGATTGTCTCTTCATTATTGCAACATCTCACTTTATCCTGTAATTTAATTCTGAGCCATTTAAGAAAGCTTTACATTTTTAATGATTCTTTATTTTATGTATGAGATTTGCTGATTGGTTTTAGTACTAAAATGATGGACCTCGACTTTAAACTGGATTTATTCGGAGACCAAGTGTAGAATAAAAGATGATTTTCCCGTCCACTTCAAGATGAAATGTTCTACATGTTCTAACAAAAGAAGGTGAAATGCAAAATTTCAAAGATTTAAAAATGCAGGTTGTAAGAGTGTAAGGAGCAGTATATTTTTAAAGAAATTTATTTGTTAAAATAATGTATAGTGTATTTTTTTTTCACCATAAAGAAAGATAATTAATGCTGGTTATTCTGGTGCATCCCCTTCCATTGTGATTAAATTTTGTCCAAACTGAAGTACAAGTTTACTATTCTAGAATATATACATGTTTCTGTGTGTGCCACATTTTCCAGTCTGTTAATGTCTTTCAGTAGTGAGGTGATAACTGTACATACTGTATATGAGTGTTCTGACTAGCAGTGTGTTTGTACGGTGGACTTGTCACTAGCTGCGGTGCTCCTAGTCTAGCCGAAGGCATTACAGAATTTTAAATCTTGACAGAACGTGCTTCCTCCACAGTTCCCCGCTCCCTTTTCTTCTTGAATTTCTAAAGCGATAAAACTTAAATTTTGATACTGTGAAATTAACTAGAATTGAATTCTACTGTACCCTTGTAGATGCGGCAAGCTTTTATTTCCGTTTCCTGGAAAACACTGCACCTCCATCTGTAATTGTTGCAGTCATATGTTGGTGCCAGCTTCAGGTTGGAGTAAAATCCATCCTCAGCACTTTGTAAAACCTTATAGAACACTTTTAACTCAAGCATTTTCTACTGGGGTAATATTTACACATAAAAATTGCTATTTGCTCATATCTTAATTTTAAAGTGAAATTTTACATATTGTGTAAAATTTCATAGTCTGAGGTTTCTTAACTTTTTCTTGGATATGATTTCTTGAAAACCAGGCAATAGACTCTGATTCCCAGTTCTAAAGGGTTCTGACGATGGTGGATTACACTTAAATTTATTTGTTATCTGGACTCTTTCCATTTCCTTGTTTAAAAGAAGAAACCACAATGTTTTGGAAACTGCCTCATGCTAACCACACAAGGTAATCATACCAGGTGCAGACTCCAGTTGAAAATGTCTGTGACTAACCGATGTATGCATTTTAATTTTACTGAAAAAGAATAAGACATCAATATAAACCAGAGTTTAAGTTCAAAATGGTGTCTGATTTTAATGCCACTTCACAGTTGTATTTGCTGATGATACATATGTGTCTCATGACAGGATTACTACCAGAATGCATCATCTTAAAGGTCCATTGTACAAACATGTATTTTGTAGCTATCTGTGTTACATAATCATGTTATGCACACTTATGCTAGCAATCTTTCATCTTCAAAGAGCCACATCACTTGTCTGCATGAAAAAAAAAGCTCTGCAGCTTAAAGATTGCTCCCTCCCCCCTCAAGAAACAGAGTATTTCATGAAATAAAATATAGTAGGGACTAATTCAGTTAAGGATGTGATTGTGCACTGATTCACAGAGTTATGGAAGTCAGTTTCCACATGTTGATTCCTTGTGAACTTGCTGTGTTGTGCAGAAAATCTCAAATGTACAATTTTGATAGAATGAGGGAGCAGTTACCAGAGCAAAGACAATATTACACCTGCATTGCAAATGTTCTTAGATTTAGGTTTATACTTGGATAATGATTACTGTGTACAAAGTACAGCAGTAGACTTTGAAGTCAGATCATGGCTTAGCATTAAGATATCTTCCTCTGTCATTTATAATTGAATTCAACAAGAAATGGCTTCGCTATTCTTATTGACTTCTACAGGTTTGTCACCATCCACTTGGGTGCATGTTCTTTCACATCTTTTTCCCTCTGTTCCTGAGAGCACACGGCTGCTAGAGTAATTCTCACGGTAAATAACTGGTGACAGACAGAATCATCAAATGGTAGTTGTTGAGTTGTGGAATGGACTTCCAGGACTTTGTGAATTAATTGTAATTAATGTGACTGCTACTGAACTCACACATTTGTGTGTATAAGTCACCTGATGTTACAAACAGACAATAGAGATATGCCTTCGTTGTTCAAATTTAATTAAAACAAAATTTGTTGTTGTAGTGTCTATTCTGATAAAGGGAACTGAATGTGTTTGTATTTTCTTGTTTGTCGCTTCCCTATGTCCTTTTCTGTACAGGTAGAACAAATTGAGTAATGAGTGCCAGTGCCCATGTGTTTAACCCTTTCCATGCTGATTTAACAATAGATGCTGCCCCTGGTTTGTATGTATGCGTGGTAACTTGCGTATAATTCTTCATGGTACAATATGTGAAAAGGAGAAAAAAGATTTATATTTTCTCTGACGGTAAACCATTTAGCATGGAAGGGGTTAATTCAGTTCTCATCTGTTATTCAGGCATCCAGAATGTCTTAATCTTGTATGGGAGCTATAGCCAGTTCTTTAAGGTACTCTTCTTTCTGATGCCTGAATTATTTTGGTAGATCTGCTATTCATTTTGTTTTAATTCTTAAGATCACATATGTAGTGTCTAATACATAAACACATGGTTATTTTGAAGTTTTAATTATGTGATTTAACAGTTTAGTGGTACAAGACAAGTTCCAACAGTGAATCATGTGAACTGGAACAAATATGGTTCTGCTTTGCATCACTTCAAATCCTGGCATGCAGACATTATCCTAACTCAGGTTTTTTTATGGTCTTCCTGATTTCCACATCTGCTTCCATCCAGGTAAAAGATTTGAAGCTTTCATGGTAAATAAATGCATTAAAATCCTCTCACATGATCGGCCACATCAGTGTAGTTGTTTCAAAGACCGTGATGATAGAAACAGAGCATGTCTTCGAAAGTGCATTTATCTCAACACCGACACAGCTGATTGCCCATGAGGATTTTAGCACATTTCTTCCATGTACTTGCCAGTTCATCATTCATTGTACCATTTGATATATAACCTACATGGCTGAAAAATCATCGTTACATAACTCCATGTGACTGCATTGCTCTGGTACCACACAAAACTGAACACTAATTTCCATCTAGGACATAAGAGGTAATTTATGTCAAACTAAACTAGCTCTGGTCATTGTATCATTGAGCCAGTTCCATCTTCTCAACCCAACTTCCTAATAACCACCTTAATGTTATGTTTGTATAGCCTGTCTTCCGTGTGGCTGTATTCTGAAGTTTCCCCTCTAGAATTCTGTAATTTTGCATCATGTAATCTGTAGAAAGAACACACACACAAAACAAAATTTTAAATATTTATTTTATAATTCCGTCACTATACATAAGTGTTCTGTTGTGCTGAGTTGGTGGTCGGCTTCTCTCTCTTCCAGACGATGACTAGACCCTGCTGGTCGCTGGTAGCCAGGAGTGATTCATCGTAGTTGAAGCTGACCCCCAGCACTGGACAGGCATGCCCCTGGAGCTTGTTGACACATGGCTTCTCCTCCCGCTCAATATTCAGGAAGTACACGCATGAGTCCTCACTTCCTGTGACTGAAAGATGCAAGTAAGATGAACTCATCTTATTTACAGTGAAGCAAGCCGATGCTAGTAGTTTTATACGTGTATTGTGCCTTGGCACTCAGTGCCATGGCGGTGCGTTGATGAAAGTCTCACACTCGGGTTGCCTCAGTACTCTTGGGTAGGAGGCTAGGTGGGTCTACAAAGTTTTTATGCAACACACTGCGAGAGTGGCAAATTGAATGTAGTTGGAGTCTACTAGTGTAAATCATACACAGAAATGGATTACTAAATTGTTTCAAATTTTAATTTCCTGCTAGAAGTAGCACATAATTTGAATCAGTTGAATGAAGGCAGGTACCATAAGGCCTTACCCACGCAGGCTCCCTGTCGGAAAGACATGATCGGGCAAAAGATTGAACGGACAAGGCAGTTCTTATGGTGGACTGCAAACTTCCGTTTCAACTGAAGACCTCCTTCCTTATCCATGACCCTGTAACAAAAATCAGGCTGAATATGCATGGGTGTGTGAACTAAAAGATGGTCAGGTTACAGGAAGGCACTATCAGAGACATGTAACACTAGGCCATGTGTCCTGAGTGGAACAAAGCGTACCTGAACAAATATAAAACATTGGCAGCACAGTTGACCAAGAGGGTGGGGTCTCTTGCCTCCCGGCTGATCCATGCTCGCCATGAGATGCAGGTAATGGGGCAGTTCTCAACTACAGTCAATCGACATAGCTTACTGAGCTTTCCTGTCTCCAGATCAAACAGGAAGGATACAATTGTACCCTGCAACACATGGAGCTTAAAGATTATATTTCTGAAATAAGGATTTTCAAATAATACAAAGAAATTGTTTAGTTATATTCAGACACAAAAATGTGAAAGGTCCTTATTGAATTCAGCCTGCCAACGTGAGTTGAAAAACTCATATTTGGATGAAAAGGTGTGAAGTTTTCCATTCTTACCTCTTAAATAAAATTTATGAAAAAATTCCATATTGGTCCACAGCAGAAATACTGAACATATTTCAAGCACTTCTTAAACAACATTCCACTCTCAATGGCCTTTCTTATGCAGGTATTACAGAAACTGTTAAGTAAGCCTTTAGTTGGGCCCTATTCAGAGCCAGCAGAATCCATTTTACATACAAAATCATGAAACAGCAAATTCCTAAAAGCTGTACACTTTCTAGGGGGAGACCACCTGCAATCTCAGAGTTACCTTGTTGTTACCTGCCCACAGCAACTGCCCACTAGCATCACAGGCCAGTGCCAGGACCTTACCCCCCAGCTTGCTGCTGCCACCTCGTGGGTAGATCCCCGTTGACACGTTCAACACCTCGACCATTCCTCGCGAGTTGCCCGCCTGTTGGCTTGTCAAGGTCTGTAGCACACTTATAGTTAGGTGGCTGTGTTCTGGGTAGTCTAATTATGTGGAGAGATAAGGTGAAGGGCTGGAATTATTTTTTGTACATAACTATGTTTTCAAACTGCACATGTCACATAGCAACTGATCAGGAGATGATGATGTAATGAATTATGATTTGGGAAGGAGACAGTTGTGGCCTGTATGAGCTGTGTTAACTTTTTTGCTTGGAAGAACTGAAAAATTCACAAAGAAATTCAGACATAATGGACAGCATCTGGAATCTCCAGAATACAAACCAGGCATTTACTGAACCTCAGTGGGAAGTGGTTATGATAATCTCTGTTTTAGGGAAATGTATTCATTTGGCTGTGGGTAGCATTTACTGGTTGGGACAATACCAAGACCGCTCTTGCTATGAAATGTGAATGTTTTATCACCTCTAGAACAGAAGCTGACACCAAGCCTCAATACCATTCAGATACTGAAATGTTTATCCTTCGTAAATTAAACTAAATTCATAAAATGCTAGCGTGCAGAGCCAGTAAAGTAATCAGTAATGGGCCAGACAAGTACAGTTTGATTCCTGACAGATGTTTTCATCTTTGCCCACACAGCCTCCTCCTATTCAATGGGAATTGGCCCTGGTGGCCAGCATATGAAAGTGATTCCTGCATGGCACTTTGGTACCGGGTCACCACATCTGTGTTGTTACTTCTCTGTTGCCAATATCTGAAGGATACAATCACCATGTTGTTATTGGCAGGTTGGAATAAGCATGACAGCATTTCTGCATCCATCTGATCCTTGACGACACGTAAACACTTCTGACTTGCAACATCCCACAGACACAACGTTGCGTCCAAAGAGCAGCTTACCATCAGGTCATTTGACACTGACCAGTCACAACCTGGACATAGCACAGGAGAAATAAGGGTTTCTGACAATCACTGGTTCACTTTACAATTATGATGGGCTCTGTACATACCTCAGGTATACACACATAAGACATTCCTGGAGTTGGCTATGCTCCCATCCTCAGATGATCAGAATGCCTTCTTCTGAAGGTTTTACCATTAAAATATACAAGCATTTCTTGTTTCCCCCACCTGAGGTATGCTTAATTTATTTCTTGCCTATCATATGCCCCATCCATTTCGTCTCCATTTAGTAGAATACCCTAAGAAATATTTGGCGAAAGGTACGAACTATGAAGTTAATGTGACAGTTGATTACTATTCGTAGTGGTCTCACCAGTAACACCTTTCTTGTGGCCTTTTAGAACAACCTCCACGTGCGGAGGATTCGCTGTCACATTGCAGATAGACACTGTGCCATCAAATGAAGCACAGCAGAGACGTGAACGGTCATTGTTAGCAAACTTTAACATTGTCACACCAGCTGTGTGCTGAAATGAAAAGTGTTTGTCTTATTTTTGTTTTATAGTATCTTGATGTGTTCCACAGCAGTTCTGCATGATCAGTTGAGCACTTACTTGATCAAATATATGATGTACACCAACAAAAGCATAGTTTTCTGCTATTGATGTACCCCCAACAATTGCACGGGAAGCTTCAGCTTCTTTTGTTGGTACAAGCACTCCTTGATCACTTGCAAAATTATTTTCTGACGGAAACTGAGAGATCTCTGGTGATTCACTAATCTGTAAACAGAAACTTGTGTAATTTGAGGTTTTCGCAGCGGTGAGTACGAAGATGTCTGTCTTCTGCGTTGTAGCTATGTGAAGTCTGGTAGAAGTTTGCCAGTGTTTCAGAGGTTCTCCGTCTTAGAGCCATAATTCCATCACTACAACCCAGAAGACAGCCATCTTCGTAGAAAATCATATGATGACGATGATATGAAAACAGTGTCTATGAGCGAGTGCAGCAACTCATTGATTCATTACACTGCAATTATGTTTGGCGTTGTCTTTTGTCTGAGGTATTTTCAATGCATATCCACTTTTGGGAGCTGGTTCTGCTCTTGTCTTCATGTCACCATTATGCTGGTTAAGGTGGTTAGCATACAAGTTCAGTATTCAAAGGGTTCTGGGTTCAATACTAACTGCTGCCACTAATACTGAAAATAAAATGAACATATCCGACATCTGACAAGCTGATGACGGTTGCTGACCCATCTTCTGAAGTATAGCATTATGTTTATGCTAGTATGTTCAAATGTTCTGCCAAATACAGAAATTTTATTTACATGTACATGTACATGCCAAATTGGTGATGATGTGGTATTACTGGAAATGACTGCATCAGTGTGTCCCCGGTTGAATGGTGTTCGTAAAAATTTCCTCAAACAGCTAAACATTGTGAGGTAACAGAAACACAGGTACAGAGCACAGCAGTGAACTGTGAACACTTGCATACATTGAGCTCACCCTACTACTGCTCCTTGCACTGATGCTGCGGCTGTGGATGCTGCTCTGTTCGCATGACACGCCATACCGCTGCTGCAGAAGCTGGCTTCGTATTCTTAGGTAATGCTTCCGAATCACTGAATCCTGCTTGACAAATACACCGTTCTTCTATTAGCAAAATCAAAGTGGTCCACAGAAATCACAGCAGGATTCGGCCTAGCCTGACCTAGCATCATTCTGCAAGTCCCATAATGTTAGTTATGATCTCCTAATAGTACCAACCAGCTTCTTCTAACCAACTGAAGTCTCCCAGTTCTTATGATGCAACATCTTCAAGGAATAAAAAACCCACATTTGGGAAGAGTGTAAACCATCTGCCACCTATGCAAAAGGACGTAAGGTAAAGTTACTATGGTGGCATAAAGAGGAACAGATGTGAAGCTCCATGCATTCTTTAACCTTGGAACTAGATACTCCTGTTGCTGACTCTAGACATGGAGGAGAAACTAACCCCCTGCCCCTGCTGAGAATTGATGACATTCCCACAGCCAAGCACTTGATAAGTTACTGGCTTCTAGACCATAGAAAGTAAAGAAGCACTAAACTCAAGTGGTGAATTATATAATAAAGGGTTAGTGGCATGGAATATGGCTGTCTTTTTGGAATGTTGCACCGTGAGACACCGACTGACTTTTCAGAGAGATCACCCTGATCTTGGAGGTAGTAAGCACCTCTGAAACATCAGTCAATATCAAACAGACACGTGATGGAACATGCAGACAGCAGCCATCTTCATACTCATCCGTGTGAGAACCTTCGATCTCAAACCATGAAACTACCTCTCCTTTTGTGTGTTCCCGCAACAACTGACACCTCCTCCTTATGTAGAGTGTTCCTGTTGAAACAGAAATCATAGGACTATCAGTACCAATAACATAATTAACCTTAAACAGTATTAGTGTTTACCACAGCTGCATCACATCCAAACATGGCATCTTCCCTCCAGACAAGTGCAATTTTATGGAAATAAAACTATATCCCTAAGCATAAACCTACATAATGAGTGATCCTTTTTATCCATAATATTGTGCGGCTTTTGCATATTCGTAGACCCCTAATGTGAATGGCATAAGATTTAACGTCAAAGATGTAACAACAAAATGCAGCGCGGGCCCTTGGTTGTAATAAGTGATTAAAGGTCATTTGGATGTAAGTTCAATTAACGCTACGAGATGGCAGGTATTCTAAGCGTTGTGCTGCCATCTATCAAGTGAATACAGACAACCCCACTCCACTAAAATTTTCAAGGAGGCTATCTAATTTTACGGTGTCCTTTTACATAAAAAGATGTTACATCTCACTACATACTGCAACGTAAATCTTAACACAGAAAAACAACTTGTAAACCGACAAAACGTTGCGACATAACTAGTTTATTACCTATAAAGTAGAAAAAAATAGTCTTGGGACAACAAAATATTTCTAAAATAATATCGTAATACATACTGAAATTTGGATGATTTGGTGCTCGATGAGCGTTATATCTTGCATCAATTGCAAACGCCTGCTGCTGCCACACAGCTGCCATGTTGCATAATAATATAAACAACGACAATGTAAGTCAATACATTAGATATCTTCATAATATTATCAACGAAACAAATTTTACGTACATATTTGACATACTGATCCCTGCGTCATTTTATACTTTTTCTGAAAACTTCATTTTTATTTACCGTTTTAAGGTGTGTGTGAAATGGCCTTGAGTTTGACTTCGATGGCTTACCTCCATATTTACCTCCCCGCCCATTGACGCTTATTTCCTGCAAGGAGGAAGGTGGACGTGTCGTTTGTTGTGAAAAATGCAAGCAATTAAATGTGTTGTAGTAGGAGATGGGTAAGTGTATACATAATTATTTTGTTTCTAGATATTTGCTTTTCCTTGTCATGTATAAGTTGTTACTAAATTCTGTTTGCAGGCAATGCATTTTGTCTCCAAATTCCAGGGATTGGTTGTGTGTTTGTGCATGTAGGTAGTGGTTATTAGCAGTTTTAGCTATTATATTTGTCTTTTGAAGGAAGTTGGTGCGATTGTTTAACAGGTATATATGTTTGATCATTGGTTCTGTTAATGTTGCATTGTGGTGTGTTAGAATGTGTTCCATTATTTTATTTCACTGTGATAGGTTTCATTGTAGATAACATGACACTATAATTAATAGTTCCTATTGTAATTCCATTGATATATGTGTTTTCAGTAACTTTCACATGTAATGCTGCTCAGAATCACGGATTTTATATTTGTATTTTCTTTAGTCGTTCGGAAACAGTAATGTGTTGGTTCCTTTAATTTTATTGGGCGGTTCATTAAATGTCTGTTTGATATATACAAATTGTATTGTGTGTGGGGGAGAAGAATGTAGGATACTTCATATTCGTGAATTACATAAAATTCTTGGAACAGCTCCAAGATGTTCAAGGTTCAGCAACATTGTCAACTTGTAACATCATCTTTGCTCTGTAGACATTTTTGTGTTGTTGACAGGATGGGCCAGAAGTATTTGATGTTATATTAACACAAATATTGTTTATATTTAAACATACCACACGCATTCACATTGTGCAATTCGTGGAAGTAGCTAATGACAGTTCTATAAGCCACACTGAGGTATAGGATGCTGGGTTCACCACTTGTTTGGTGTGCATCCAACCTCCTCTCCAGTAAGTTTGGGGTTCTTTCCTTAGTAGATCAGCTGGTATGAAGGTTCGTCACCTGCCCCGATCTGGCACAAAGGTTAAAAGTGTGTGAAGCTGTTCCTCCACTCCCCAATAAAACTGCATGACACGGTGTTTAGTTAAAGCAACTTGTGTTTGCATTGTGGCAGTCGCTTGTGAGATCTTCCAAGCAGTGCTGTTAATGTTCTTTCTGACATGAAAATATTCCCCATCTTAAAACTGTGTGAAGTGTAAGTAAGGAACAGAGCAAGCAATTAAATGAAGTACTGTAACAAATGTCATTCTGCAAAAATTAGGACTGCTTGGGTCATACTAGAACCAAAATAAATTTAACTGCCCTGAACCACTTAACACTTGCCACTGAATACAAATTTTGTTAGAGAAATATAAGAAGTATGTCTACATGTGAGTGGAAACCAATTTTATTTTCATTATTGCAGACATTGTATGAGCAAAGCATTCATAAAAGACCGGTCACCAGATTGTGAATTTGTTCATTTATTTATTTTTAATTCTGCAGGGATATCATTGCTTGCAGACAGTGAGTGAAGCTTGTTTAATTATTTATGCTTTCAGCAGTTCAGTTTACGTAGTGTCAGCTGGTAGGATGATTCATGAATAATTAGTTTGAAAGGAAATGGTTATGGTCCAGTTGAAGTTGTTCTCCTGACATTTGTCAGTCTATGGGCCAGAATTTTAATCCATGTCTCTCAAAATTTGAATCTAGAGTGTGTTCCACTTGACCACTTAACAAACGAACCCCTGCACTCATAACTTATATAACCATTTCTTCATGTTTCATGCCATCCTTTACTTGAGTTATCCATCATTTTCAGGGTCTTGCAAGTGGTCTTCATGTCATTTCAATTCCTTGTACGCGACTTAATTGTATGGTTTAAGAGTGAGTGGATGGTAGTAAGAAAATCCATTTAAACTCGTAACCAAGAAGGAAATCCCCCGACTGTCGGTCAGCCGCTGATAAGAATTCTCTGGCTTCTCTTCCTTCCTGCAGTTCTCTTCCTATCTTTTGTTTCATGCGCACGAAGATTCTGATGACAATAGGATTTGAGGTTCTCATGGCAGTGAGAATGAAGATGGCTGTCTTCTGGGTTATGAGAGTCCCATTACTCATCACCCTGAAGATGGTGGCAGTAGGGACATTTTGAGACATCAATAAACTTCTACAACAATCCAGCAGACAGCATTCTTCATTTGATGACCTATCACCTTTACTGTAATATTGCTATGCTAGTGGAAGGGGCATGTTGAAAAAAGGGGGGTGATGTTTCAAATCCTCACCTTCTGTCTTCCTGTCTAATGGAAGCAGAATTCTTTTATTTACTGCATCACTAGTGAAAAAGCTTCGATACTGCTTTGTTTCCAATGCACTTTTTAAAAATGTAAGCCAGTATTTCATTTGTGATAACTTAGGCCACCCAGCATGGCTGAACCCCTAGACCTGTCTATTGAGGGGCGTATCAGAACGGTTCTGTGCAAGGAAAAATGAAATTGCCGAATTTCAGATCGCCCTAGCTGTGGAGTAGGAGTGTGGTTGCATCAGTTGAGTGCCAGATCTCATTGAAATCCATTGAGCGGTTGTAGAGATGAACGGAACTGAACGTTTCCATAAAATGTGCAGTCGTAATCTTACTGCCATGCATTTAAGGTGTTTCCGGAAGCTTGACTCATTGTGTGCGATTGATTCCGCGTGCACTTCCAAGAGCAGCTGCTGCTCTCTTTATCTCACAGCTTGGAGCATTTTCGTTCATAATTTTCTTCTTTGTTTGTATGTAACAAAGCTAATGAAGTTGCGTATTCCAAGAGTCGGTTCTGAGTTCAAAATATTTCTCTCACTCACACGTGTAAGGGATTGGGTTCACTGCATAGATTGACCCGGGGGGGAGGGGGGGGGACGAAGAGCAATGTTCGATCTGGCCCTTTCCTTCTCGCTTTTCAGATTAACGTCCTGTTGCTTTAATTAAAATTTTGCCTTCTGCACATCATCAGAACTGTGGTTTCGTGTTCCTCGCCAATGCAGTCAGGTAAAGAAATTTTGCCTGGCATCCCCGATGGTCCGCTCTGATGACATCGATTTGCTTCATTCAATCATTGCCTGTGGTCACGTGCTGTTTCTGCCTGTCGCGGAGTGGAAGGCCGGGATTCGGTCCCGACTAGAAGCTCGAAGGCGGCTCAGGTGACGTGCTATACGGAGGAGGATGAGCGTGACGCTTCGGCCGCTTTGAGCCATCGGATGGTGCATCCGAAGCCACTTGTTGTCCGTCCGCTCAGCGAGATTATTTAGCCTGCGGAAGAAAGTGGGCAATTGATTTCCTCGGACCGGCATACATGAAGGCACTTCGCGGACGAGCGACTGCTTCGCACGTGGCCATGATCCCCGTTCTTGTCTTTCGGAGTCTGCCGAATGCCCCCAGTTGTAGGCCACCCCAGCGTGCGTTTCTGGACCGAGCGATACGCGGGTTTGGTCGACTGTTTATTGTTCTTGCATATCAACAGGTGGCCCGATCGCTCGCATTCTTTCTCCAGTGGCGTTAAAACTTTTAAGGATGTGAGTTGCGAAGAACAGCCCTTGTGGTCTTTGTTGCCCTCGAAGCCCAGCAGCTAACAGTCGGCGTGTCTGCATTTTGTATTTAAGCGTTTCGTATGATTCTCGCAGGAAACAGCTGTTATTTCCTCGAACGCCATCGACCTGTTTCATTTGCCGTGCGGACAGAATTCTTGACGCATGAAGTAGATGTTAGCGTAAGCGAAGTCTTCTTCTGATTGTGTCCTAAACCCCGGACTGCAAGGAACAGTGCATACCCTGTGAAACTGCTAGTCGCTCAGCTGTTCAAGAAATTCCTCAGACAGAGATGTATCCTGTCCCAGTCTCCGGTCAGAGATGACGTTCAAGCAACGCGCACCGCGAGGTGTGAGATTTTCACAGCGATTTGGAGTGGTGCCTGAAGATGGGGACGGCGCTTTCATTCAAAACCAACCGCCCACACGAGATCTAAAATTGCAATTAAGCGTAGTTTTGTGTATCTTAACCTTAGGACAGACAGACCTGGGGAATCGTCGTTCCGCCCCTCAACCAACGCTGGCATTGCCATTCTTTCTTTATGGCGTTGTATCTTCGGGCTCTGTGAAGTTTATCCCCCCCGGGCGCTTCATTCCCGACGTCGTTTTACGGGTATAAGCAAACACCGGCTCACGGGATGAAAATAAAAGTAAACGCCGGATTTTGACGATCTTGGGGCGCGCCTCATCGCCGATGCAACGAAACAGAAGAGGTTCTCTGTCAGGGACAGATAACTAACTAACTAACTAACTAACTCGTGCTTGAGACAGCTCTGCGGTTGATCGCCGGATGTAAAGCGGGTGCTTGGAGTGCAGAGGCAGTGCCGCCACGCTCGCGGTGGTCGGTCCAGCGTCAGTGGTTCGGCGTCCACCCCGTCGAGGTTTTCTCCCCTCTCTTATGAGACCCGAATTTTGACAAGAATACGCCACTGGCCAAGGAATATTAGGCGAAGAATAGAAATTATAAAGACGCGCATTATGTACGTATTTTTCTCCAGTCTCATGTCACTTCATCCCTCTTGAGTCCAGGTGTGCTTCTCTCACCACCCTCAGTCTCTGCTCTGCCCTTACAGTGAGAGACCTCGCTAGTTGATTGAGTGTGACTTTTGAAACATTTGTCGATTATATTTTTCGTACTGCATTTCTTCGTGTGCTGGCGTCTGTTACCACTTTGTCTGCTTGGAGGGTTTCTGCAAATTCTTTGATTCAAGGCGAACTTCGTAAATTTTGCAGCTGACTTCTGGGTGTAAGCAAACTCGGTGTTGTGTTCATTCGGCGCCAGACGCTGGACGGGCTGCTGGAAGTCCCCGCTTACGCCGTGCGAAATATGCGCGCTCGTTGGTTGCAAACTTCGATATTTATAGATGCTTCTTGCCGTCCATCTCGCAGCACTGGAGGGCATTCGTCCGCGCTCGTCTCTGCGTGGTACAGGATTTTCCTGTAAAAACATGACAGCCGCTCACTCGCGCGGTCTACTTACTACAAGTTGCTCTCACGTGATTCAGGAGCCTGAAGAAAACCATGTTCACAGAAGCTCGCCATTGGGTCTCTTTCAGGCCAAGATGGGCGTGTTCTGGCTCTGGCGCCGTGTGGTCAGTCTGCTGCAACCCGGAAGACACCAGTCTTCGTCATCGCCGCCTTCAGATCCCCAAATCCCGCTTATCTTAAGCCACTCGAATCCAGCGTACTCTCTCGTGCTCCTTCCAAATGTTTTCTGTTTTCTTCAACTCATTGGAATCGCGCATTTCTCATCCCGATGCGCGTTGCACGGCCTTGGTTTAATCGCGCACGTGTTCCTTCGTCCGCCCGTAGCTCCATGTACTCTCCCAGGGCCCTTGCACCTCCGAATGTGGGCCTCCTGAGGAAAATACAGACAATCTCTCGATGGCCTGACGAGATTTCGGATTCTCGCAGCTCAAAGATGTCGATGTTGTTCCTCCGGGTTGCATTACCGTGTGCATTTGTACGCAGATACCAGCGTTTCGGAGGAACATTCCGTCTCCATCTTCATGACTTCTCCATGGTCTGAATTCGGTCGTCTTGCCACTTGTTTCGTAATGAATCGACTGTTTTCCAGCCGTGAACTTGGCGATCGTGATGCGTTATAAAATGCTGTAAGGGGCTGAGGCAAACCACGAAGATCGTGTCAAGGTAGCCAAGAAGAGAACCCAGGACCTGAGGTCTCAGCATTCAAGAGCCGAGATTCGAACCAGAGTCATTCTGTTGGTTTGGTTGCGTCATTTAATTGGTGGTCATGACGACTCAAAAAAGAGAGAAAGTTGAGACGTTTTGAATTCTGAAGGCATTTGTTCTGTGAGTCACTGGGCAAGTGAACTCTGCGGTTGATTCATCGCCGCATTCGTCACGCCTCAGACGAGAACGCCAGAGTGAGGGAGGAAGGGGGCGGTGAAATTATTCCGTGTAATGCCGCCAAACACGAAATTATATCGAAATCCGTCGAGTGCTTCCGAAATTCAAAGACACGGACAGACAGTGTCGTCGGGCATCCCCTCCGCAGCCATCTGCAGATTAATTCCGAAACTTGATTCCTCCGGACGCTTGGTAACAGTCCCTGTGTGGAGGATCGGCTCTGTACCTCGATCTCTTCGGACGTCGCTCCAGCTTCGTTCGTATTCGGGACTCCCGTGTTCAGATCTCGGCCAGTAGACCGGCTGGTATTTCTCGTGGTTCCCGTCAGAGCCCCCCCTGCAAACGCCGCGTAATCTGGGCGCTTGAAACTGCGCGTTAATTAAACCGGCCTCTTTTTTTGTGTCCCGAGGTCACTGGGGCGGCCGCCGACCGACAGGTTTGTGACGTCACGAAGTATGACGACATCTTATCCGAAGCTCTGGCCTTCTATGGGCATTATTCAAATTGTTCGTTTTCTGATTGGCTGGGCGTTAGAAGGAAGGCGGTGCGCCGCGTAAGTTAATGATGACCAGTTGATTTAGTTCCTGTGCGCAAGGGGTCCCTTGAGAGGCGTTCATTTTATTATGACCCAATGTAAGTCATGATATCAGTAATTATATTTTCTGGCTTACGAGAGCTGTCATCTGATGGCGTTATCGTAGATTACGCGGTCTGACCGTCATCAGGAAATACGAACGTCAAGATACGCCGTTTCCAAGAAGCCACTAGCGTGGAATAAGAAAGCTCTCGCTTTTATAACATTGTCCAGGAAGACGCGCGGGCTTCTTTTACATCGCACAAGAGACGTTCAGCCCCGGGGGGGGGGGTGCCTGAAGTTGGACGTCTGTACATGAATCTCGCTGAATTCCGTGGCAACAGAACAGGACTTTGGACGCCACTTCAAGCCAAATGATATCCTGTCTATCGAATACACATTTTAATATTATCCGACACTCATTCTTTCGGTCTTCAACGGGTTCCTCTGCCACAAGATTTGTTCCGCATCCGAAGCCTTTTAATCGGCGAGAAAAGGTTTTGGAAGGTTCAGAATTCGTCCTGTGGGGCGACGAGTTTCTCTAGTTGAAACGTTGCGTCGTTGACCGTAAACCGTCGGTTCGTGCTTAAATATTTAAGGTTGGTGTTGCCGTGGAGCTGTGAATACTTGAGCTGCCTGCAACTTCTGTCTGTTTTCCGGCAAGAAACCGGGTAAGATAAGGCGTGAGGCTCACTTTACATTCTGATTATTTGATATTCGGGAGGATGCTCGTCCAAGACACGGATTTGTTTAACCTTGCTCCGTTTAGACAGGTTCATCGGCGCAGAAAGTCGTCTTGGATTTACAGCCGAACACTGCGAAGTCCCTGCTTGATTGATTGAAGTTCAGTCGTTGTGGTACTGCGACGGTGCGCTCGGGACACCGGATTTCGTGACGCTCTCAGTGGTTTTCCTTAATCCCTCAAGGGGGGTTCGGTACCTCCGCTGCTTCTCGTCATGTATACCCTGAATGACCTTCGTGCCCTTCTGCTGCTGTCTCGAACCTCTACCGGGAACAGAACTCCGGCCGGCCATCCTGTAGGCGGAGACGTCCCGGTTTGTGAGCATGAAGCGTTCTATTTTTTCGTGGGAAGTCTCAGACTTTTAGCAATTTTTGTAAATGCGCGCAACATAATTCACGTAGTACTTACTTTTAAAAAAGTTCATTAGTTTACTTTCTTTTCGAATTCTGGAAGAGAATAATTAGCATCTGTTGTATGCGATAGGAGAGGTTTGCAGTAAAATTCTGAACTGTGCTAAAATATGTTTTCTCCGACCTTTTATTGTAGCTCCACTATAATAATCTTCCTTTTTATGGGTGAGACTGAATCAGTGTGTTGATGAGCAACCCTTTGCATGTGGCTAGCTGCCTTCCGTGTGCGCTACAGATTGTCCGTTTCCGACTCAGATTCTTCCGTCCTGATGTTCAATGAGAAGCGCAGATTGTGAAGCTGCTCCCCGTTCTGCGGGTTCCTCCGTCCACTTGTTATTTCCTCCCTCGCATGGTCAAATGCCCCCCTCCCTTTGTTTTGAAACAGCTTCAAGTAATCCCTTATGGGACAGACCAAATTCTACACTCATAAAAGTATAATTTCGCCCTTAGACGGGAGGCAAGGTGTTGAGAGCTGAAGCTCTCTCTTGTGGCATTTTACCCCCACCTCCTCACCCCCTACAGATTCCCCCCACCCCGCTCAGCAAGCTTAGAGATTCCCCCCACCCCGCTCAGCAAGCTCTCTGTGGGAGTTCTCCGTGGCTGCAAGCCAAGAAGGAGCCCACAATGTGTAAAATTGTTATTATTAACCATCGTCCGAATTCAGTGCACAGCAGCTCCTCGTGGTGGAGGAATTTCTGGCTTTCGCGGGACCGAGTATGAAGATGGCTGCCTTCTGATTTTTGCCATGTAGTCTCGTAAAGATGGTTGTCTTTCTGCCTTCCCTTTGCCTATCAGTCGCTTTTATAAATCCGTTCTAGCCTTTTCTTTGTATTGTTCTAAATCTTAGTTTTATCCCCGTTCATGTTCGGCAACTTCTCCTGCATGTGTGCAGTACGTGTAGTCTAAACATGTTTTCGCCGGCGTTCCGCCAGAGAGGCGACACGCTGTAATGGCGTGGTGCTTGGACACAGAGACAAGTGGCAAGTGTCAGAACAACAACGAATCTTTGTGGTAGAGTTTTATAGTTTAACTCCGTGGTGCAGCATCTTTTCTTGCGAAGCAAATTGTCGCAAAGTTTCCGCTTCCATGCAACCCAAAAGTTTGTCATTTTGTTCTCAGTAGTTTATTGCAGTTGGATCCGCAACTCTACTCCAGGTACCCATTGTATGGCAGGCTGGATGGCACATGCAGTGGCAGTGATGGATGGATATGTGCCTTTTAAAAATGTTGTGTGCGACATCTGATGCCCTCCATGTCATGTGGTCTAAAGGGTAGCAATTCTTCCTGTAATTATATTAATCCTGTGTTTTGTTTCTTGCAGTGCGGTTGGTAAGACATGTTTGCTGATAAGCTACACCACAAACGCCTTCCCAGGAGAGTACATCCCAACAGTGTGAGTACAAATTTAATTTGTTTTCAAGACGTGGCACAGTGAAAAATATGTCTGTGGTTAAAATTCATCGTTATCTCTGGATAAGGACACAAATGATCAGGAAACTTTTAATTCCAAATGCAAAGCAGGGAGATAATCATTTTTAATTCTAGAGGAATGTCTGATGACATTTTGATGGGGTTTAGAAGAGGCATAATGTATATACCACGGAGCACTGAAGAGAGAGTGAGATAGCCGTTCCAAGTAAATGTTTGAGGGCTTTGTTGATGCCTTGGAATTTTGACCATCTGATTATCTGGAAACATGGTCACAACTCACATATTGACTCAGTATATAAAAGGAATTAAATTCACTCATTGTTCTCCCGACTGTTCAAGTTCAAACACCAGAAGATATGTAAAATAAATAACCATTTGTGAAACCTTATGCTAGACCTGACAGATTTCCCATAATTTAGGAGCCACATCGAAGAACTAGGAACTACAATATGTATAATCTAAAGGAAATGTTTTTGCCATGTTTGCTATGAAGTGGAATAATAATCCGTGGCGTAACAGCCCTTTGAGAGGCAAAGCTGGCTGCTGGCGTTCACTTGCCTAAGCAGAGGTGAATGATCATCCATCCAGATACAGGGTGACGTGTGGTCAGCACGACGAACCCCCAGCCATCGCTACTTTTAATGACCGCATTACACTACCCGATTTCCTCATGATGCTGGGTTGGCACCGGTCCCCTACACCGGTCAAAAATCTCATGAGAAATTTCTTTCCCCGAGACTCGAACCAGCGCGCATTCCATATCACCGGTCCAAAGCATGATGCCACAGACCGCGCGGCTACGGCGCGCTGTTTTCACAGTTAAAACCCAAAAAGTTAACATAATAAATAATATGCAGTGATACAAAACCATTAGAACATGAAGATGTGATAGAAAACTGTGGCACCATTCCATAGAAAAATACTGCTGCAAATAATATAGATGTATTCTTCTTGCCTGTATTGGATAACTCAAAGTCCACGATATAGAAAGTATGAAGTATAATACGATAATTGAATTGTAGGTCTCGATAACAGTAGTATGTTTTGTAACTTACTTGCTGCCGTACATATTATGGTGTTTGTTTCAGATTTGACAATTACTCGGCAAATGTTATGGTAGATGGCAAACCGATCAACTTAGGGTTATGGGACACGGCAGGACAGGAAGATTATGACAGGTTGCGTCCGTTATCTTACCCGCAGACTGTAAGTACACTCCGTGTAGATGATCTATGAGTTGCCCCTCATATTGTATATCTGTTGTTCTGTTGATTCTTCTCTGTCATCATCGATATGCAGCTTGTGAAGAGAAGTGCCTGAAAATGTAATTTTGTATATCTTTAAAATTTTGTTGTAATTGTTGTAACTCATTTGTTTCGTTTTCTTGCAGGATGTGTTCCTCATTTGTTTCTCACTAGTGAACCCTGCATCGTTTGAGAATGTAAGAGCAAAGGTAAGAATCGCCATCGTTCGACCTAATGTTTGAGGATCAGGCTCGTCAGCCGTACTAAAACTGACTTTGGTCAAAATTCCTTTCCCTGTGTGGCCAGCAGTAATGCTTTGTAGGTAAATACTGTGAATATTGATAGATTAAGAATAAAATCTGAGTACAGCTTAAAATTTCATGACCGAGCATGAAGTGATGCTAGCATTTCTTCCACCGTATAAGTTGGAGTTACCCTAAGTGACAAGTCTGTTTATTGTTTCATGAAAATCTGTTAATTGGTACAAAAGTTGTTAGGGTGAGAACAACAAGGCCACACAGACGTGTTGGTACCGTAGCTTATAAAATAACAAAATGGGGATAAAAAGTGCGGCTTGTTCTGTGATGCCCGTGAGATATTTTATGATTAGACAGGATTTCACCTCTTTCCGAAACTTGCTCCATTTCCTGCTTTAAGAAATGTTTTTAACATTGTGTGCAGTGGTATCCTGAGGTGCGACATCATTGTCCGAGTACCCCCATCATTCTTGTTGGCACTAAACTGGACCTGAGAGAAGACAAGGAAACCATTGAGAAGCTGAAGGACAAGAAGCTGGCCCCAATCACATACCCTCAGGTACACGAACATGCAGAGCCTTCGCTGCTAAGCCATAGACTTGCTGGTTTGGTTAGTCTCTTCAGATCTTAGCAGCTGTTGCTTTCACCTCATCCCTACCTCCTGATGTATTTATATTCTGTACTTTCTAAATAGATTGCTTCGAAGGCTTTATATTTTTAATTGTTTATTCCATTGCTCTGTTTCATTTCCCACTCTTTTTGTCGTCCTCCGTTTTTCTTTTTTTTCACACTTCAGGTGTGTCACATATTTGCTGGAAGTTTGTGGATTGTGAGAATAACCATGCGGGGCATTTAAAACTAAAACCACAGAAAGCTTTACGTGATGACCAGGTGCATTAGTATGAGATGTGTTCTCATATAACAATCTTCTTTAAGATAAATTAGCCAAACAGATATTTATTGTTCTCATATTGTTAGTACTAGTGACAAAGGTCAGTATTGAACGTGGAATCTTTGGATTGCTAAATGTAGTGCACCTGGTATTCCGTATCTCAGTTTTAAGACTGCCACACGTTTGTCCAATTTGGCAAGATGGAAAAGGTACTGGGACAGATATTAGTAGAGTGCCTGAGGTATACCATCAGGCACAAAAGTTTTTGCCATAAATGACTGCGACATATACCGGGTGATGACCCTTATTTATCAACTCTGGTTTTTCGCTTCTTCTGAACCATTAACACTTTGCATGTATTATATAACTCTTCTTTGTGAACAGTTTATCACGTGATGAAATAGCCTTGCAGCAGCCAGTATGCCAGTATGCCGGCACTAAACATACTAGACTAGTGGTTAGCACACAAGCTTGGTATGCTGACAGCATGTCTGTCAGTGTTACGTCAACCAATTATCTAACCAAAAGCATGGAGCCAGCTGCCAATTTAAATGTTCCTAATGATGTTCTCTCACAGGGTCTGGCCATGGCAAAGGAGATCGGCGCTGTTAAGTACCTAGAATGCAGTGCGCTAACTCAGAAAGGCCTGAAGACGGTGTTCGATGAAGCAATTCGGGCGGTCCTGTGCCCCGTCCTGCAAGTGAAACCGAAGCGGAAATGCGTCTTGCTGTAGACTGTGGCGTATAATACCGAACGATTGTTTGAATTTAAAGCCACCTTGGAAGTGGAAGTCAGCCTTATGTAGGCGTAGTGCCAGTGGATGGGGTTCAATGGGTCCATGTCGTGTGGTTACAGATCCAACTTAATGTTTCTGTTGGATTCTGTTCACCTCTTTCTTATAAAGAGGTTTGCTGATTAACAGATTTTTACCTTAAATGTTCTTCCAGTGAAATTTATTTAACAATGTTTATCAGGATGGAGCTGTGCACTGCTTCTAACAGAAATAGAGCATTGACTTTTATAGCGGTTCTCTACGAGAGTTGTAATGATGTACTGGAGTCCTGCGTGAACGACTCGCTTATTTTCATTACGATATCTGTGCGTGTAATTGAAAGCGTACTCTGTCTTCACAAATATTTTTCCACATAACCTTTCATTTTTGTACCTTTCCTCTGAAGGGAGTCCTGTTATTGTTTCAGCTTTTTAGTTGCCTTGTCATATACACACACACGTCTTTTCTGGTATCAGCAGTTTATATAAATTGGAAATTAGTCTTTGATAATCTTGTTTGCTTTTAGCCTGCACTTAATAGAAAAGATGTGTATATGATGACAATATAAGCTTCATGCCCAATTTAATTTTACAAGAGCTCAAAATTTTACGCTGTCTTGCATTTATAGGACAATGGTAATTATACGTAGACTACCACACGCTTTAACGTTAAGTAATGCAGAATTTCAGTTACAAAGTTTGCTTGTGGCATTCGTTTCTTTCAGAATAAATTTGTTGTTTCCCTTACAGATCAGATGCAGTATGTTTTCTTGCAGATTACAACTGACTTAAAAATCTTATCTTCATCAGTTTTTACCCCCATAGAGTTGCGTTTTACATGCTGCATTGAAAAATCATGCACATTGCTAGAAAACTTGACTTAAGATATATTTGTGACCTGGAAGTACAAAAATTGCTGAGTATCTATGCATGATTTGTCAGTAGCAGTGTAATTGTGGTCTGGGATGGTTTCCCATTGTCCTCGTTGTGATATGCTGGCAGTAGTGAATAAAAAGTACCCACTGAGTGATTGGAACGGATGGTAAAGGTTTTGTTCCTGCGTGTATGTCGTAAGATTGAGTCGGTACCTGCCTCAGTTTGTTCAGTTTTGTGTTCTGTTCTGCTAAGGGAAGGAACAGTGTAATTTACATTTGCAAAAAAAAAAAATGTTTTTCAACTGCACCGTAGAAGTTTTACTTAAAGATTGAAACTGCAGCGTGTCAACTATGAATTTATTCTGCCTTGGTTTGATTGGTTTTCTAACCACTCTTATATCAGCTCCTTCGTTGAATTTCTTACGGCTTCGATGCTGTGAATGAGTTTTTGTACTCGGGAATTCCAGCCACTTCTATTGTGAACACCTTTGAGGTTAACACTCTGAGTAAGAAGAAAAGCATTTTTTGATAAATAAAATTCGGTATGGAAAGAATTAATGTCTGATGGTCTTATAAGTTCAGAACTTTCCTACATCTGACTGAAACTTCAGACCAGTCTAAATTGTCTTGTAGGCACGTTTTGGAATTCGTATTGAGCATGGATCCTACAGAACATTTTTTGTTAGTGAGAAGTTCTGTTTCATGGCTTTATGTTGTAATGTTACGTTCATATTAATTTTGGAAAATGTTTGTCAATCAAGCATTAATTTCATTAGGATAATAGGATTTTTATGGTGATAAAATTATGTAAATCATATCTCCCATCAGCTGACTGTGTTCGGTTCCTGATATTGACATTGTTTTAAAATCGTATTAAATTGAAAAAGCTAAGTGTTCAGAGAATAGCAGGACGAGTTACTTCTTGTTGCAGCTGAACCCAAATTGGGGGGGGGGGGGGGGGGGGGTCCCCCCCCACAAAGCATATCATATGTACAGTGTGCCCTGTAAGCGCCAGTCTTGCCTCATTTCAGCATTTGTTGGACAGTGAGTTACTAATTTTGGCATATAAAAAATAACTTTGTATTACAAAGAGCTAGTGAGAAGTCGATTGCTTGAGGCTTCGTTAGCTTTTTATTGTAACTGTGCAGGATTTCTCCTTTTTTTCTTTCCCAACATAAACTGAATCAAATATTTTGTTATGCTAATGCTTGTGTCTGATCATGTAAATAATTTTTTACTGTAAATGAAAAATATTTTGATCGTGAGTAAATGTTATGGGGTATAACTTAAGTTGTAGTTTTCTAATGGCTATTACTATATTGTGAACTTATAGGCATATTGATCCTTGATCATAATCCCTTTTAAATGTTCAGAGTAGATTGTTGTTATGGCAGAATCTGTTATGTAGCTGAAGTGAGATGTTTTAGACTGGTGGTGGTTTAACTGTTAATATGATGTCTGTTCTGTATTAAAACTACCTGAAATGAAAAAGTGTGTGTTATGTAGTTGATGTTGATGTCTGTGCCCATAGATTGTTTATAAAAAAGTGTTTGCTTCTTCACATTCTTTGTATTGGCATGAGAGAGGTGTCAGATTTTAGAGTTTAGGGGCAGCTTATACACGCACATACTTTGCTGTAAAAAAATGAACAGTGGTGGATTTAAGTGTTTTGTGATGTCAGTACATTCGTTATTTAGAATCCCCTCCCCCCATTTGCAGTGTTCCTTTATATTGGAACATGGTTAATGCCCAATTATTTAGAAGAAACACCCCACGCTGTTTCAATTTTTGGACTTTTTGGTCTTGTCCAATCGAGTTCGGATAAAAAGTGAAAGACATTGATTCTATTTTTCTTTTCAGCTTAACCAGAGCCTTATGTTTTGTGTGTATGTATGTAGTAGCAAATACTGTATTTACCTAACTATGAAAGGACATCCAATCTGAGCTAGAGTTGGGAATGAATGAGAGGAGAGAAGACCGTTATCATCAGATACATGCTGTTTGTTGTTGTCCTCTTCCTTTTTCAAGATTTTCCAGTCATTATTCTTGGGCAACCCGCATCTCTTTGTCCATTCTCCAGTTTGTTTGTCTTCCATTCATGCCAGTCATATTTGCCACACTCCTATTCATTTCTGGGAGGTTCAAAATCTTTATTTCCACGACAAATACTATCACCTGTGTTATGAAAGTACAGCAAGCAGTGCACCTTGGCAGATCTTTGCAGATTCTGTTTTGTCCTGTAAGTTCTGTTTGGAGCCCAGTTTCTACATTTGTACAAAAGTGCTGGAAGTTTCATGTCTTTAGAAAATTTTTATGAAAAATACTGTGCGAACAATTTTTTTCGATAGTGCCATATGTTTGTCACGTTTGTAAGCAGTTTGTTTTCCACAGCACACTGAAATTGATTTCAGCAATTTATTGATTGGTTTTCTGTATTATGATTTGCATACTTGTACCTGCAGTGTACAAAACGTGCTTTAGTTTTTCATGTCTTGTCCAGATGCATTAAAATTATTGATTGTGGTGTTTAATGATGCTGTCAGTAATTCAGCCTCTGTAGCATGGATTGAATTATGGTGCTGTGTGATTACCACTCTACATACAAGACCACACATTGCTACAACACAAATCACAAATTACATTTTTGTCACCATAAGAACCTGATTAACAGCCACAGTGATCTAGTGGTCAGAACACTAGCCTTGTAATCCTGGGGTCCCGGGTTCAATTCCCGGTGGTGCTCAGATTTGTAACTTGTGTTGGGCAAGGCCGTGGTCTAGGCATCACGGAGTTTTCCTCCGGGGTCTTCCCCGGTTTCTCCGTGGCATCCCAACAATTACTCCATTCACACACAGAAGAAGGCAATGGCGAACCACTTCTGATCATCTGCAAAGAATGTATATATATGTATGAACGGGTCCCTGACAACCTGAAGAGGATGGAAGGACCCTGTTCATAGTATATGGACCTGTCGTCAGACAGAACACTAATAATAATAATAATAAGAACCTGATATGTCGGATAATGTTAAAATTACTTATGTTGATTCTTGGTGCTGCTGGTGTGGTACTACTGCATCTTGTGTATTTGCATTCTATAGTCGTGCGTATAATTGCTCATGCTTCACATACTCTCAGGTCCTCAGACAACTGATCACACAGCATCATAATTAAGCTCTGTGTTGTAGCTAAGGTGGTTTTAAGATGAACGTCGGGTGCAATCAAAATATTACCCCACCTCAGAAATGGATTCCTTCACCCTTGCCAGACAGACATGAAGTAGAAAGGTCAGAATATAGCTGAATATATTAAAAGCTTCTCTTATTGAGATTTTCATTTGTGTGAGTGAGTGATTTGTATCCAGTTTAGCAAGTGGTAAGTGGATTAAGAATCGTGAAGCCGCAGATCAGAGAGTGATCCAGAAGTAAGACTGACTGCCTGTAATGTCAGTAAAATTATAACGCATAAAGGATTGCTCATAGTAGTGAGATATGTTACAAATTGAACTAAAGAGGCCAGCCAAATGCTGATTCCTTACTTTCAGTGCAGTAGAGGTAAATGTACAGAAATATTATTAAACTGTATGTTGTAGGATGGTTTTCTAACGTGTAAGAATGGTATGTAACACTTGTATATTTTTGTGCATACATAGATCAGTGGGATTTTTGTAATGTTAGAATTACTTCAGTAGGTTCTTGAAACTTTCATGTGGCCATCATATTGGTATATTTCAATTTTGTACTTTTCTTTTATTTTCTTTAAGTAAATTTCAAGTCTTCCCATCTTTTATAAGTTTGTATTAAAGTAATTAATGCACATAACATATACAATGTCCCCCAGATCTTGTGCAGCCCCAAGTACCACACTAGCAGTTCAGACTTAGATAGTGGAGAAATAATTGATGTAAATACAGTAAGAAATTTCCTGGTCTTTATGTAGATACAATAATTAGAAATTAAAAATTGGTGATGTGATTTTGAGCAGCATTATTAAAGACTGCCATTGTGTAAAAACGGGATGTAATAAAATAGGATTTAAACTCGGAACATCCAGTGTATGCTATTAACGCTGCTGCTATTCAGAAGAATTAACGTATTTTTATGCAGCCCGTTTTAGAACATTCCTTCACATTTAAGGTGAAGGGAACCTGTTCTTTTAAATGTACATTTTGTCTTAAATCTACCACTGATTGTTACATTTATTCATTTCAGTGATCTGTAAATTGTTTTACATATTCTAAGTGACTTGTTACTGCTGCTGCTGCTTTTTTCGTTTCATTATTTCTTCTTCTAGTGCAGCAGATTTAGGTTCATTTGATGGAGACTTCAGAATGTCCATTTGTAATGCAGATGCCTCTCATGTTTCATAGTATCTTTCTGTACTGAGTGATGTCTCTTTAGTCATAAAATTCTAAGTGAGGAAAGGAGAGAGTGTGTGTGTGTGTGCGCTTTGTTGTTATTAGAGATGATTTATTGATTGTTTCAAATGAGTATATTCATACATGAGTCAAAGGGAAGCATAGAAATAATTACACACGCAGCTGAGGCTTGTGTTCAACATTGGTGATTAAGCTGCAACAACTGTGAGCATTTGTTGTAACTTACAACTAGAAAGTTTAATGTGTAGTGATACAATATGTTTATTTCCTGTAACATTTTTGTCTTACTAACTTTATGGTGAATATTTTGACTACATTCATTGCTTAGCAAGTGAAATTTAATCATTTTATTTATGATTGGTGATAACTGGAAAGTGCTAGGGTTTTCATAAAATTCTTCCACAAATATCTTTGGAATAAAGTAGAAGTGAGATTTAAATAAGGAACTATTAACTCAAATGTTGGTGCTATATTTTCATAGATATATTATTGGATTTCATAAGATTAAGCTACAAGTTTTTAGACATTCTTTCCTGCTTTTAATTACACACGTAAATTATCATATGTGGAATTAATGTTTTTAAATAATAAAATTCAATTTTATTTGAGGGGGGGTACAGTCATTGCCATAATCAGTTTTCTTTCCACATTGCAGGACACATGTTGTAAAGCACGCACAAAATACAACTATTAACATTTAAATATTTTTTTTCTATTTGATTATAATTAAATTACACACGGGTATTTTGGAGTGTGTCATAAAGGTTCGTGATGGGAACAGTCTTTTTAAAAACAGGACATTGGTACTTGATAGCAAAAGTGCAGTATGCTGACTTCATTAGTTGTGTCTTCTAATGCATCTCACTGGTACACTTGGTAGTAAGAATTTCTCTATTTTTGTGTAAATTTGTAACAACTGAAGGAACGGTAAAAGTGTGGTCTGCTTCCTGTAATTGTGGCAGATGTACAAGGAACATTATCACAAGGTGTAGCTCCGATCATAAAGGATTTGCATTATATTGACGATATGTACCATTATTTTCTGCCCTTTATTTAAAATTCCAGTTTGAGTAGATTCCTTATTGATGTGTGACCCAAGAAGTGAATGTAATGCAGATTCTTTGTGTCTTGATTTTAAAAAGTGTACTAATGTAGCAAATGTATGTTCCATTTCGTGTTGAGCAGTCGGCAAAATGGATGACTTCATAATTTCTAATGTATATAATTTTTGTAATGCACCTTTGTTGAGATACTGTTTTTTCTCCCATTATTAGTAGTTAATATTTCTGTCCACATTTAACTTTGTTTGTAAATTGTTAGTAATTTTCAGTTAACATCATAATTAATAGTTGCAGAATACAGCTTTTGAGACACCTCCCCTTTTAATTGTGGCCATTTGTATGTAAATATGAATTTGCAACAGATTAATTACTGATTAAAAATTATAGTATTGTAATTTTTGTGCTTGATAAAAAAGAGAAAGTATGCATATTTCTTACTGTGAATATGTTTGCTTCACCTCCCATTCCAAATCACATTATATGTTAAATTTGTCACATAACTCCATATTTGCTTCAAAATAGTGAATACAGAATGGAGTTTAGGTGCAGAGACTTTGAATGATTTCATGTTGACTTGGTTGCACTGGTTCTTGACTGTGGGAAAATTGACTAAGGCAAACCAAAATTGAAGTTCATCTTTGTAGTGGCATTTCCTCCATTGTCATTACTCGGTGCACTACTTGTTTGTGTGGTTAATTAAAGTAGGATAGATTACTTGCTTAAGTTCGAGGTGTTTTTTTTAATTTTGTGGTGCCAAAAATTATCTGTTCAGTATTTATTAAAAAAATGTAGTTCCCCAGACGGAAATGGCTGCTGTCATGCTTTCCATCAGTAAAAGTTATGAGATCTCAGGAGGGTCAGGAATTGCTGGATAAATTATACAGGTGACAACTTTTAACTGTTTGTTATTTTCCATGATTGTGCATGTTAAATAGTCTTGATGTTTAATTCACAGCTCAGTGAATTCTGAATTTTTCCTTGTCAGTGGTGGTTGTTAACATTTCAATATTTCATGTAAATTTAAGTCATTACTCTAGTTCATGAAACAGTGGGTCTCAGGTTTAAAATCTGAATAACAGAAATAAGCTAACTTTTAATATATCATATTCCAACAATTATAGACACTTCCATGGCCACTCACTTGTGGAATTGAATCAATCTCACAGGAAATTAAGTTATGAGCCAAAACAGCTGTCAGCATAGTGACTGGCTGTGGGTTGGGTAATAGGGCCTCGGGTAGGGGCTGGGATTCTTCTTTTCAACAGTGTCAGCCAAGTATAATTAACCAAAAAATATCTAATGGTAATTAATTTAACCCAATATTTATGAATATTCTGCCCGTGAATTGTTATTCTCTATTGAAAGAATGGTCGTTTTGATGTCTTAATTTTAACCTTACAAAGCTTTACACAATAAGTGCCGTAGCTTGTTCATGTTGGTGCCGACTGAGAAAACATGTGACCTCTCAGACCTGTGTTGCCAACGTGTACAATTGTATATGCGTGTCTTCCACGATGTAGTGTGGTAGATTTCAGAAATGCTTGCTTCATCTAAATCAGGGCGACTTCTGAAAGATCAGTAAACTACATCCCAGAAGAGCCCTCTTCATACTCGCTACCAAAAAAGAACAACTAGATGTTGGCTACACTAGTTGGCTGTGAAATTGGCGGTTGTCGGTTGTAAAAGTGTATTTCCAGTTTTTTGGTGGTGGAAATTATGTCTTGCCAGAAGAAAATATTGAATTTTTTTAAACCTTTATCTCCGAAAAGGCCTTTATTAAATGTTACCGACAATATTGAAAATCAACCTAATAAGAAATTGAAGCCAGAGCCAGATATTAATGGACAGAGAGAAGACTTCACGTCGGGAGGGAACAATAAAGAAATCGTTGGAAACTCGCCGTTTTTTTACAGCTATGTCCGGGCGAAAATTAAGTTGACTTCAAAACGATTTCCAGCTTTGCATACGAACATTGGAGAGACTTGGTTCCAAGCATTAAGCCCAGAATTCGGGAAACCATATTTTGCAAAGGTAGTGGAAGTTGAATATGTATTGATTTTTGAACTTATTTGTGTATTATCCTCATGTCTTATACTTGAATTGTTTTTAATATAACCGGCGAAAATATGGGTGGGCTGTTTGTACTATTTAAGTATGGTATTTACTCATGCAGAAGAGTTGAATTATCACATCTACACTTGAAATTGGAATTTCTTTTGTCATAAGTCAAGGCCATATAAACTGAAACAGATATACAGATACATGCATTACTGTGCATACATAATTGGTTGTTAACAACTATTGGATTACATAGTAGGATTTGAGGTTTTCATGGCAGTAAGTTTGAAGATGGCTGTCTTCTGGGTTGTAGCACCATGTAGTCTGATAGAAGTTTACCAGTGTTTCAGAGGTCCTCGCTGTCTCCATCGTCAAGGCAGCAAGGACCTCTGAAACCATGGGATACTATTGCCAGACTACATGGTGCTACAATCCAGAAGACAGCCATTTTATATTGGTATAAATCTTATGTTATAAGGAGATTAAGTAAAATGGAGCAAGGAAGTTATAGCAAAAAAATTATGCAGTGAAATATCCATGCCATCATTCTCACGAGAAT
>NW_019059815.1:196682-238043 GCF_000696155.1 Zootermopsis nevadensis
GACTGGGGAGATCTGCCTGAAAATTAGAATGGATGCAGTTGTTCACACACTAACAAAACTGAGAGTGAAGGGTGTGCTTTTGTTTGTACCCATATAATGTAAGATTAATGCAGATATTGGTAAAGGCCAGAGGCAGAGAGAGGTCGGTGCCTTTGGTAGTACTGTCAAGGGAGTTTCGATAGCAAAGTGAAAGTTTTGAAGTTACTGGAAAATGTTTTCGCTCCTAAAATTGGTCTTTTTTACTTGCAATAGCTTCAGAGTATGAAGGACTTCATAGGAACATGTTCCCATCTTCATTTATGTCAAGATTAGTTAATCTTTTTGACCTGTTCTGCTGTCAGTGTTTTATCAGTCTGAAGATTTGTGTAGCATTGAACATGGTTGACTCTTATTCATTCTTCTCTCTCTGTGTTACATGAAAAGCCATTCTCCAGGTGGTGTTGTTTCCTTTAGCGTGCTATGGGCACTGTTGAGTGCCTTGCTGTGATTGTGGCTGTGTTCATACATGAGTTAGTACAAGTTAATATAATGTAGTGCATTGAATCCACTCAGTTTTCGTAAACAACCCGTCACGTTGCAGGTGATAGATTTGGAATACATGCAGTTGACCTCAAATCAATTTTATGCAAAAGATCTGTTTGTTGAAATGGATCTCACACTTCTTGTCACATGTGGTTGTTAAAAGCATCTGGGGAATTTGGTTTAACCCTAGCAGAGAGGATGCTGTGATTATTATTTTGGTCCTGTGTCAGAGAAATAGTTGTCCTGGCAGAGGAAAAATAGTTTATACTTTGTGTGCACAAAAACAGACTCAGTACATTCACTTTTTTTATAAATTTGGCTAGAAGAAAGCACATCTTATTTTGGGACATGTGGTGTGTTAGTGATAAAAAGTCGGGAGCTAGGTTATTGTGTGGAACCATTACTTTTGACTCTGGGGACTTTTTCCCCCCGTCCTTTTAATCAATCAATCAAACAGACAGAGTGAGGGACATGCAATCACATTAAATGTTGTGTGTGTCAGCATTTTGATGCAGCATCAGGCCAGGTTCTCTGTTTGAGACCATTGCCTGAGTGCCTTTGTGCTGACCTGTACCATCTGTGTTTGTAAATAACAGTAATAAATATGTTTATAGTATTATAGTGAAACACATAAGTATTTTTTTAATCATGTTTTAATGGCTATTGTGACGCCGGTGGCACCCATTCCTTTCTGTCCTGTTCTGTAATTATTTGGCAGTCTGGTGTTCGGTTTGCAATCTGAGCGGTTGTGTTATTACTCGCTTTATTAATGCTGTAATAAATAATCTGTGTGAAGACCCGAAGTCTGCTGAGGATGTGAGCTGCGTCGATGCACTGCGCATTATCAGAAAATATTTTCTGTTGTATTTTTTTAAAATGGTTGGTATATCAAAAAATGTTTAAAAAAAGATCTCATCAATATGTGTATTATGTTATGTGACAATGAACCATTCTTGAGAAAATTTATGCAGTTTGTAGTTGAGCTTAGTTTAAAGTAGGTGTTCTTTTAGACTAATTACAATCATAATTAAATTTCCTCGACCTTTGATGTGGACCCTCAGTCCTAAATTTGAGTGAAGTTCATTCAGTAGTTTTAAAGGTGATGCAGCTTCCCATTAATGTTCATTTTGTTCACCTTTTTGCAAAAAAACAAAAGCAAATGATTATCAAGGGCTGGCAGTACCCCGTGGTTTGAGAATGGAAACAGGAAATGTGTTGGGATTTTAAATGGGACACACAGATGGAGGCAGTAACAAAGAAATCTGTCGGTGAGTTGAGCATGTTTATTTCAGTTTCTAATTTAACTTAACTTTCATTGTTTATACAATACACGTTACATATTTTATCTGTTGGTTTCAAGTTCCATTATGGTTTTATCACAATTTTGTCAGACATCTTCATACATCTTTGAAAGCTTCTCAATGTCCTTCTTGCTGAATCCAGCTCGCTGTCCTATTTCTACATTCTCATCCTGCAATATTAAGAAATATTTGCATTTTTGTTATGAGCTGACATGTACAAGTGTAGGTAACATAAAGTTATGTACAGGGTGGCCATAATTTATTCACTCTATCACAAACAGTGCTCTTTGGTGGCCCACGACAAATCCCTTCTACGAAAAACGAGCAAACTGATACACAGAACTTACCTTGGGCTCGATTGTTTTCTCTCCATTCTTTGAGAATGAATAGGCACTGTAATGAAGTACGCTGTCATAGTCGTACTCAACACCAAAATTGGTGATGCTGCTCGCATTGTACTTGTTAAAGTTGTTCTCTGTCCCTGGTGAGGAGCAGAGGGGATTCATTATATATTCACTGAAAGATTGAAACTGCAAACATATGCCAGCTACTGCAGTGTAGTGCAGAATTATGCTAACGTTACTATTTAACTTAAAACATCGGTCGCCCACTTTGTAGGCCAACAGTGCTTCGTCATGCAGATGCCTTCATTAATTTTAAACTACTCAGCCAGTTTTATCTTATTATTGTGGAGAGGATTGAAATGTTGATAGCCGTTTTACTGTTGAAGGTTGAATTGAACGCTATGAAAAATTAAATTTACCCAACAACTTACTTAGAATGCATTGCATTGTTCTGACAGAGTGAGACATGACCTCCATGTTTTATGTCTAATTTAGAGGTCCCATAATATACATTAACACAGGAAAAATAAAATGATCTTGGTAAGGGAGGGTCTGGAGTAAACAGTTGCAAATGCATGCACTACAAACGGAAATTCCTTTGGTCGCATGTGCGTGGCAAAGCAAACTTATGTTTAAATGTGCTCTGAGGTTTATAATTTTAACTTTGCAGTGTTGATGGCCCTGTATTCTAAAGATGCAAGTCTCAATTATTGGGATACTATGAAAAATATGAAACAAGTGGCATCACATCACCTGGTTGTATGTTTTCCCAGTGGATCGTAACGTAGTCGTCTCTATCCGTGGCGCTCTGCTGGTGATAGAACCCCAGTGTGTGAAGCAGTTCGTGTTCGATTGTGCCCAGTCGGAAGCATCCTACTCCAGGTTCATTTGGTTCAAGGTTCAGTTGCTGGCGCTGTGGTGATTTCAACTTTGTTACTCAGAGTCTTTGCCTTTATTTGTCTGGGCAAATGAGGAGCTTTGCACTGTCAGAAGCCTGTTTCTTGCTTACTGACATTGGAACAATGAATCTGAGACACTGACTTGCAATAAAGCATGTCAGATGACCCTCTGTTTCATTAAAGATTAAGGGACCATGCAGTCACTTCTCCGTTCTTGTGTAATTTTATTATAAACATTGTCTTTTATAAGTAACCTTTACATTAATGAACAGGCGGAAGTCCTGCTATCAGTACAGGCCAAGACTGACTTATACTGTTCTTCTTTGTGGCGATACGTCTGTTGTGTCTCTCACAAATGAGGCGCGGGTGACAGCCATAGGCGATAAAACTTTGGTTAGGACAGTTTTAGGCATCAGTGGATGAATAAGCAAGTGACAGTTAACAACCCTAGCTAGCCCCTTGTTCCTCCATGATCTGTTCTGCATCTTTTCCATGCTTAGTACTCCAGCAGCCTGGTAGCGCAGTAGAATGTAGTTTACTGTCTTGGCATGGTACACAAAACTCTAAACTATTGTGAAGTTCTGCGTTGTTACTGCATGAGATTTGAGGTTTTAGCAGCAGTGAGGATGACTGTTGCTCTGGGCTTTGGCACGAATAGATACCAACATTTGGAGATAACCCTGAAGATGGAGGCAGTTTGTCTCTCTGTAACATTGGTATCTACCTACGAGTCTATGTGATGTCAAAACGCAGAACAACAATATTATATTACTACCTTTGAAAAACTAATCCGTGGAGTAGAGTCATTCAGAAGCTAGTAGTCAAAGCAAGGAGATGGGCAGGGCATTTAGCATGCAGATGAGAAATGTGAACAGAATGTTTGTTGGCAAGCCTGAAGGGAAGAGACCACTCAGAAATCCTGGGTCTGGGTAGAAGGATGATATTACAATGGACCTTAGGGGAATAGGAAAGTTAGGGAATTTTTTCACTAGTTGAGTGTAGTGTTAGCTTCTCAAGAAGGATTCTGCTTCATGGAGTTAGTTTATTAGCGATAATGAAACTGACAGAGAAGTAAGAAATTAGCATTAAAAGTATGTTCATAATCGTGAATTATCAGAGCAGTTGTGTCAAATTTATCACGTTTATCAAACGAGTTGTGAGGTGACTTACCCCTCCTGTGCGACCCACATATGACCAACAACCAGATTTTTCTCCTGTTATGTAGACATAATCGTTGTCGGCTTCTGGGTCGTATTCACGCAGACGGATGGATGTCTTATTATGGTATTCATCTACTGCATGTAGAATGTGGGCTTTTTGCTCTTCAGCTGCGCAAGGAACAGTTCACTGTTACTCATAGCTCATTCTGGAAGATTTTTTTTCACAAACAAAAATGGTAAATCATCGGGAAAGAACTGGAAGGAGGTGATGAAAACAGTGGAGTTGCAAATGCAGACGGTGACTTGGGCTACGCAGGCTTTTACTCTTGAGGGGCCTGCACAGATTATCAGCCTGATTCTGACAAGATCAGTCTGTTGTCAGCAGAAGGAACTTTTTCCATGATGGAGGTTCCTTGAGAAGCTAATAGTCACTCGTTTAGAACAAAATTTCCTGCCCTTTGTAGAATCTGAAGGTTCATTGCAGTGTTCCTCCACCCTGCCCTTTATAGAGTCTGAAGGTTCATTGCAGTGTTCCTCCAGATGTCTGGTTGACATAATATACCCTTTTTCTGTTTGTTATTTTTCCATTGTTCCGGTCTTGCCAATAAAATTGCCCTGTGTAACATTTTGGAAAACAGATGTGTCAGCCAGTCTCTAACCTTGGGATGTCGGATGAGAAGACTTAGATTTCTAACAAAGGTGACAGTTTTGTCTTTGCCGCCAGTGTGTCAGACTGACTCCGGTGTCCGCTTGGTTCTTTTATGAAATGGGTACTGGGATAAAGTGGCCAGAGCGTGATGCTAACTACTTATAAGTAGTGCTGAGGTCTGACATCCTCCACACCCCACGAATTTGTTTGTTTGTATCGCGATATTTGAGGCAGGGGGGGGATTACTCGCAATTTGTGTTGTGGACTACTCACTGAATGCAGCCTCGTCTATGAGGAAGGGCAGAGTTCTTTTGGGCCATCGAGACGCTGGGTTAATGAGGCCATTTCTTAGCTGATCGCCAGTCAGCACAATGTCTCCTTCAAACTTGCCACTCAGCTCCCATGCACTCTGCTTGGACCGCACATCTGCAAGTAAAAACTCTTTAATAGTCCCCTCTTAGGTTTGTTCTGAGTTTTTCTGCAGATAAAACTCCTTGCTGTTGCTGCAAATTCTGTAACTCGGGTGACGTGTGTACAGAATAATTTGGCCAGTTCTGGCAGAAATGCTGGACTTAACCACCGTAATCAGGGTTGTATCTAATATATTTTACACTTTGTCTCAGTTTGCAGTAAAGACCGTAGTGCGTTAACAAATTGAGTGACAATTCAACTTACATGCAGTATGTGTTTGGGTGTCAATGCTGCCAATGCAAGTAAATGTGGTATGGACTGAGTGGGGTCCGACTATTCTTCGTACTCGGGCGGGCATTTATCTGCTTTAATTGTAGGAATAATATTACTGTTGTTAAGGACCATTGATAGCGTTCTTTCCCTTTTATATCTGATATGTTTCAGTCCGTTGTAGCGCTCCTGAAGTAGGTTTGCTTTCTTGTGCCGTGGCTAGGAAACGTTAAGTTTTGCTGCTGTTCTGACAGTTCGGGCTAATGTTTTTGCGCAACATTAACTAGTCTGATGTTTGCGTAAGAGTTTAATAAAATCAGTTGCATCAGGCTAATGTTTTTGCGCAACATTCTGATGTTTGCGTAAGAGTTTAATAAAATGGCTGAGACATGTTGTGACCTACTATATTACAAGGATTGTTACTCCCAGCTCCATATTCAGGAGGAACATGGGACTGGTGTTTTGTGCATTTTCTCAGCTCCTCCAGGAAAGGGAAACTTACAGAAAGAAAAAATACACTACAGTATTAGGTTGTTTTTTTCTAAATCAAACAACATATAAGCATACGTGCTTATATGTAACAAAGTATGTATTTTGAGAAACTGTAGTCCTGCATGGAGTGTCATATTTTTAAATTTAATGGAGGATACACCAGAGAAAAGCCAAGCTTCATGTCTGCCAACTGTGCATGTGATAGCAGATGAATTTCCCATATTTGAAAGGTCCATCATTTGATCTTTAACTGACATTTATCTAAGCATTCTTTGCCCCCTAAGCAGATTCTGGGATGGTGTCTTAAAAGTAGACCAAGAATCGCTGAATATAACTAGTGCCTTACCTATCACCCTTCCTGTGATGCAGGTCGCTGCTATCACCAGAAATGTCACACAGCAGAACATGTTGACGCCAGATCAATTCACGTCTGTGTGAGCTCCCTCTTATAAAATGGGGGAATCTTTAATAACTTATCTGAAACTCTTATCTGTCGTGTTGTGATACGATATCTCGAAATGTCCAGCTCTTGAGGTGAAATTTTTGAAAATATCATTCTCTTGATCATTTGCATTCTTTCCTTTCAGTCCAAGTCCATCTTATCAATGGTGTAGCCACATGCTCAGTGATAAAACGTTGACCTCTTCAGCGTGCTGTCCACGCTGCAAGTGGACGCGTATCTCGATTAGTTTATCTTTCTGAAGCAGTTAAGTCTCTCGCCCTAGAATGTCCTGCATTCGAGATTATTTTCTCCATTTGAATACAATGACTCGTCAGAAATCCTGTCGAGCTGAGGAATGATGAGAAGGTTGGGGCGTGTAGCGCACTTGGAAGATGTGAGAAGTGTAGTAAAACCTGAACAGAAGAGATGAAACGTGAGGGGTGTATGTTAGTGTAAATGAGAGGTTCATTTTAAAATAGGGTGTGTGTGTGGTCTAATTGAATGGGTTGCCCTGATGATGGAGGCAGCAAGGACCTCTGAAACGTCGGTAAACTTACCAGACTACATGAAACTAGAACCCAGAAGACAGCCATCTTCATACTCACTGCCATGAGAACATCAGATCCTACTTAGGATATAGTCCATTGTCTGTGTGACACCTATATATACAGGGTGAGTCAAAAGTATGTTTACAAACTTCGTGTGCGTGTTCCAGGATCAAAAATAAGAAAGAATATTTCTATGAACATGGGGTCGCATATGTTTCATTTTCTAAATAATAGCCAAAAATAAGTTTCAATGAATGACATGTCAAAGTGAATCCAGCTTCCAGCAAAGATTTTCAATTAATGGCGACATGCTTCGATCGCGTCTAAGAGGACCTTCATATCGGCGATGCTTAAGAAGACACTTGCCACGCCTCCTTGAAGATGTACCACTGAATACAAGAAGACAAATGCGGTTTATGCACGACGGAGCCCCAGACATCATCTCAATGAACAGTACCCTCAGCGATGGATTGGGCGTGGTGGCCACCGAGGTCACCGGACCTGACTCCATTGGACTTTTATCTGTGGGGTCACTTGAAGTCCGTCGTTTATGCAACGCCCATGAACAATGAAGACGACCTATGGGAACGTGTGCAGATGATTCGAGGACACCCTGGTGTGAACGGAGGATTCCGTCGATCTTGTGTACGTCATGCTCAGGGATGTGTGGAGAACGGAGGACCAAGCTTTGAGCATCTGTTATGAATAAACATCCCTGCCCTAATATTTGGCAATAAACTTTTGAATTTTATCACACATCACATGCTGATAAATGGTATTGTACGTTCAGAGATAAGTGTAATTTCGGTGAAGACCACGGACCGAAAATAGCAACAATCCTTTTCATTGTCTATGGTGACTTGTAATTCTTGAGAATGATTTTAATGTTTGTTGCAGAGTGATTAGCTTCAGAAATTGATAGAACGAGGTTGCACCTCTCAGAGTTTCTTGTGAATCGCTCAACTTCTCATGCGAGGAAACCCATTTTTACAGACGATTGTCTGGAGTCCATTTTTACATTTTCAGAAGAACCTTGTCGTAGTTGCGTTTGGTGGAAGGGAAACTCTTGTACGAGAATTTAAGTTGAACATTTTCGGCTGTCATTCAGGGGATGGGGTTTCTCCTCCAGCCTCACCTTCACAAACGAGGCCCTGTGGACCGAGTTGCTGTTACCAGAGATTGAAAATTATGCCGCGTTTATTTTCCACAAGGCCCTTGTTCCTAGTAGTTCATCGTTTCAACAATGAGAAAACTGAAGATATCTTCTGTATTGTTGGAGGACCACCGCTTCTCGGCTTTCCGCGACATACTGGCGCCATGCCGTGGTGGCGGAGTGCATCTGAAACACTGGGCGGATCGGTATCAATCAGGCGATTACGAAGATGGCTGTCCTCTGGGTTGTAGCAGCGTGCACCGAGATACTTTCCCGACGTTTCAGAGGTCCTTGCTGCTCACATCATCACTTCAGATCTTGTTTGATGTGCTGACCGCCGGAGCTTAAAGCCTTCAGAGGAAGGCGCTGGTGAAAACGGCGTTTTGAAATCTGGTTGCAAAGTCCCGGCGCACACAGAAGGGAACAGACACATTGTGTAGGCAATCGCGTGATGCAGCGTAGGGCGGGGCCGGTTGAGCACGGAGGCAGACCGGAAATTGTTCTTCGGAACAAAGTTGCCCCGAATCATTTCCCCCAAAGTTCGTCAACTTCTCTGACACACGTGTAACGCGTGCAGTGTAAACACAGTTCTGCAGGCGAGCGGCTTTGCAACAATACATTCGTACCTGCAAGCCGACGGCGTTCCTTTTTCATTGTTGACGACAATACGCCTGTGGTACTAATTGCGATATTAAATAACGTTGCATCAAACAGACAAAGTTGATGTGATTATGAATGTGAAATCTGACCACTCGGCAAACTAGAATGAATATGAAGGAAGGAGTGACCTCGCATTGCTGTTGAAGTGGACGGCGGGGGCGGGGACAAAGCTGACAGTCCGCCTGGGGCGTCGAATGCCCTTGCGCCGGCCATTCGGATCTTCTGGACGGAACCCGAAGAGAAGCCGAGTTTCGAAGGAAACATTGAAATAATCGAGCGTGATGACACTCCCGTGTTCCAGGAAGTGCGTGTCATTGCACCTCCTCCCAGTCCCAAGTGATTACCCGTCCTTCGTGTCCTGTCGCTGCGATGACGTCACCAAGGCGGGATTCCCCGTCTCTTTCCAGCAGGCAGACTGCCCGTTGCGTCCAGCGGCATTCTTCTGCTGAGGTCCGTCCGCGATGTTTGCTCTGCTGATGCTGCTTGGTGTGGCAAAAGGCCGGCGGCGACCCAGTCCAGCCGATCGGACTTCGAGTAAGTACCGAGCGCCTCTTTCTTTACAGCTTAACAGTTGGCCGCTGGTATTCAAAGAACTGAACTGAAGAAATTGTTTTGTGTATCTGTGCAGCGTCTTTTCAGATCGCAGCGACCACTGACGTGTGAATTCGAGAGAGTGTTTAAGGCTTTGACCGGGATGTTCTTTTGTTAAATCTTATGTGGTACCGCCTGATTCGACTTCTAATGGTTAAGTGAAGTGTTTTCTTCGCGGTACGGTCTGGATTCGTAAATATTATGAAGACAAGCTTCGGCTTCAAAGGGTTAACCAGCTGATTTTCGTAACGGTGAGGTGTAGTGTTTTCTTCGCGGTACAGACTGAATTCATAAATAATATTCAGACGATCTTCGGCTTCAAAGGGTTAAAGACTGTTTAGCTTGCGTCTGGGATCGAACCTAACCTAACATTTACCTTTTTAAGCCCTTTGCCTCTTCCGGATACACTGAGACCCTTTCTTCCGTCTTTCCGTCTGACGTCTTTGGCACATTCTGCTCAGTCCAATTTGCGATAAGATGTGATAAAAAAACTCACATCCGCCCTGAGGATGGCAACTGTTAATACGTGTCGAAACGACGGATAAGTCAGTGTTCTGGCAGAGTACCGAATAATGTTACCATTCACCGGGAAATAATAGCGGACGTAATTGAGAAATGTGATGATTGTTCTTGCCGATTAACAAGGGGAAGTGTCGGTCATCTGTATTAAAAATCGGGAGGCAATGCTACCAGTTCTCCCCAGCCCCCTCAGATCACCAGGAAAGAACTGAGGAAGACACAATTCAGGAGAGAGAAGTCGGAAGGAGCCTCGGATTTAAATGGAGAACGTTCCATTCGAAACACAAAATTTTGAAAGAGGGAGCAGACGTTATTGACTTGAGATCAAGATATCTAGTGAAAATAAATCAGTCCCGGAATTAGGGCCAGCCAATGTTTTACATCGATGAATCATGGGTTGAGAGAAACCCAACCTTTCGTAAATGCTTGCAAAACCAAGGCCAATGTGAACTCTTGTCGTGCGGCGCGCATTGTCTCTACGCAATGAAGGCAGACATGATTCCTGGCTGTAACGAGACCACGCGAAAAAATGAGCTGCATAACCAAATTCTGCCTCTGAGACCCAGAGAGAAGATCTACAAAAGTGATCTCATCTTGGACAAATGCGGTTGGTAGTCGGCCTCCAAATATTTGCGTGGGCGAAAGGAGAGTCGTGCGTGAAAACAACGTCACAGGAGATCTGAGCCTGCGAAAATTGCCACAAGTGACGAAGGAGGACTGGGAAGGGTTTTGTAGACACACAGAAACAGTCGAAAGCCGATATTGGGAAAGAGACGACATTGCCGTTAATTACATTGATGCCGACTCTCAAATTGACTGCGACAACGCTGAAGCTGTCATTGAGTACGTCTTCCTGCATTCCTTGCAAGTCTCAAGGTTGCAGTCGCGAACAGTTCACTCAGGCGTTTCCGGTCAGGACCTAACAGTAAAATTAATGATGGTTGGCTCAGCCAGAGAGGCCCTGAGCAGGAGTCATCCGACGCGAAGTGTGAGTGGCCAACGCAACTTGCCGCTCCTTGTCCGGCGGCTGTGGACCGGATGCGATTCGCCGATGTTGGAAGACAAGTCAAGCCCCAACACTCAATTGGACGTGATCTTCATTGACTTTTTAGATTTGTGTGCGTGTGAGGACGGATCTGCGTGTTTTACGACGCTGGGTATGAAACTTGGTCTCTGATACTAAGGGAGGAACAGAGCTCCTCGCCAAATATAATTAGACTGATCAAGTCAAGGAGGACGAGATGGACAGGTCATGTAGCCCGCGTAGGAGACGAGGGTTTCGGTGGGCGAATCGGAAGGAAGGAGACCTCTAGGAACACTTAGACCTAGAGGAGAGGATAATATAGGGTGCAGCAGAGGAAAGGAATGGCTAGTATTCGACAAGGAGGAGGGTGGGGCATTTCCGCCCCTTGCTAGCAGACAGCTTAGATGATGCAGTTTCAGTAGCCGTGGACCCGCGAGCATCGGGCGTTTGTCGTTGAAAATTATATAAAATATTGTGAATCCGTAATTGCCGTTCAGCGCCTTTTCCGTAAACAGTTCACTGTGGAGCGCCGTGGAAACATCCCCGATCGTAAGACGATACTCAGGAGGGTTGATGCGTTTAGGACGACAGGGTCTGTGCTGAAGAGGAACCCCTGGGAGAGTGGGATTGGCAGTTCTCAGAAGCCCGAGGCTTAACAATTTCCTGCTTCCAGAACTGCACAGACGAAGGGTTACGGAATATGTGGTTTCAACAGGATGGTGCCACGGCGAGAGCATCGATGCAGGTGGTTCGTGGCAAGTTTCCCCAACACGTCATCTCCCTCGGCCGCCTCGCTCCCCTCACCTGTCCGTATGTGACTATTTTGTGTGGGGTTACCTCAAATCAAAGTTCTTCAGAAAGAAACCACGCAACATCCAGGAACTGAAGGATTCCATTCGCCAGGAAATCGCAATGCAGAATTTCGAGGAGAGGCTGCAAGAGTGCGTTCAGAAGGAAGGGCGTCACTTGACGGACTTTACTTTTCGGAAGTAATTCAAAAATGTTCAACAAAAACTGCATTGTAAAACCTTTCTTTCTGTGTAATTAAAATTTTTTTAACTTGAAAATCAACCGAGTTATTGTTATTTGAAAAACATGCGTTTCCTCTGCCGCACCTAAACGGATCTTAGAGGAATCCGATGGGGTGTTATGGACTGGATTCATCTGGCTTGGGATAGGGACCAGTGGCGGGCTCTTGTGAACGCGGCAATGAACTTCTGGTTCCATAAATTGTTGGGAATTTCTTTCTAAGTGGCCGAGCGACTGTGGGATTCTCAGGAAGGTCTCGGCTCCATGGAGAGTGTTAACTAGCCCCTTCGACGCGGTGCATATGACGTCAGACATCAGTCGTCCAGTTTACGTCGAATCACCATCAGCAAGAAAGGCGGAGATCTGCTTGAGAGAACGGTCGTGTCTCCGACCCAGAGATGGAAATCAAACGTCCATGATCTCTTTCTGACGCAGATTAATTTAGTCCCACAGAATTGCATTGTGTTTAGGATCCACTTTAATATTATTCTCTTTTTTGAACTGCGTTTTGCCCAAGTGTTCTCTCATCCAGTTAAACAGTGGAGCACATTTGACGTCTTTCCCATGCATGCTACATGTCATGCCTAGCTCACTATTCTCTACCTGGATCAGGTGTTGCATCCCATTCTTGTTTAGGGGCAGGACAGAATTTCCTGCAGTCCGTGATAACAAAATGGCGAACGAATGAGTTTGTGAGGTAGGAATGACTCAAGAGGCACTTGCGCAGGGATCTGAAATGTATAACTTTTTCCGATGTAAAACAACAGGATTCAGTATGTTGGCAGTAACTAATTGGCATTTGGATCCTGACATGTGACAATTAGCACGGAGATGCCGTGTCCACGTACCCACAGACTCTGTTTTAAATGTTGTTTAAAACGAGTCGTTGATGTTACATCTGACAAGTTTTAAGTTTTGTTCACTAATCTGGTACATACGTCTGTTTCTAGAGAACCTGTTTTCTTGATTGCAGACGGTCTTGCAGCAGCAACCTGGACCCAGGAGCATGCCAGTGTGACATGTCTTGCGCTCAGTATGGGGACTGCTGCCTTGATGCTCCCTGGTTTGTGTCAGAGCAACAGCGACTCGGGGCTTCAGCCTTCTCTTGCGAGAGCTTCGATAATACAAACGTGTACATGATGTCCTCGTGTCCTCCAGAGTGGAAAGATCCACATACTCGTTTCCACTGTGAGCACCCCGATACAAGTTACCGGGACCCTCTTTCTGAGGTACCAATAACGAGTCACCGTACCAACATAACATATCGCAACAGGCATTGTGCATTTTGCCATCGCGACCTTGATGCCGATTCATCCGAACTCTGGCCCATTTATTTCTCTTGTGAAAATGCATTGATAAACCTCGACAATGACATCATAAATTACCTGGTCTACAATACGACAGCTTTGTCATGGACTCTGGACATCACAGAAAACCCAGAATTACTGATATTTAGAGATGTCAGGTCGAGCAGACACGTGTACAGCTGCAGAGTGTGGGTAGAGGCCAGTGAAGCATTGCGAGCACTTCTGCGCACATGCGACAGCAGTGCTGTGGTCACCTGCCCTGAGGACTGGACTGACAAGGGGGTCAGGGTTCAGTGTGAGGCATACACTGCGCACATGTGCCTCAGTGGCGTTGTGTATCGCAATCATTACTGTGGGGTGTGCAACAACAACGGCAGTTTTAATGGCTCAGACTGCGTTGAACTGGGGCCAAGGCTGAGGACCACGGTGTCACCTGATTTTACGGTGCTTCTAGACTGGCACCGTCTGAATGAAAGGGACGTATGCCAGCGGGAGACGGAAACGTACGATCCATTTACAAGAACCTGTCGCTCTGTGTTTGAATGTACGTCTGAACATAGTTTCTTAGATTAGACCATATTTTTGTGTTCTTTGTGTTTGTGGTGTAGACAGGTCGCCTGTTGCTGTTACAGGGTCGCAAATGGATGGGGGACACCTCTTGGACAATAAATGAGATGTTAGGATAACATTGAGATGTATTTAAAGGAGGTGGATTGTAATGATGGTAGGTGGGTGGAACTAGCTCATGTCTGCTGGTCTGCGTTGGCATTAACAGCGTAGAACCTTTTGGGATATGATACCTTATAGTTAGGTGATAAAAATATGCATTAGGGATGCATGTTCTGCTTAAAGTAAGGAAATATTATGATAATTTTTCCAGTGTCCTGTGTCTGCAGTATGTAAGCATTAAAGCCAGTGAGGTGTAAAATCACATGCATTTGCAAAGTACGTATAATTAATTTGGAGTGGACCTTTCAATTCCTGTTAATCTTGGGTTTGATGTGTTGAGTCTTGATCAGCCAAAGCAAGTTGTGCATTAATAAGTCAGTTTCTTTCACTTAAACACTCGTTTCCCATTACTCAATAATTTCTTTAATTAGTAGGGATTGGAAAAGTTTATATCACTGTCATCTCTGTGGCAGATGCGGCACCCGAAGATTACACTCGTGCCAGCGAGAATGAAACATCCGCCTCCAGTCTCGACACTTGTTTTAAGATTCAGCTGGAACCTGCCGAGTACTACGTACAAGACAATGTCACCATGGCTGTGTTTATACCGGCACACAACAGAACTTTGCAGCTGCAAGAGTACAGGATCGGCAACGACAGCAGATTGACCATGTGCTTGCCGGAGTTCGGCGCAGACGATGAAGAAGAGTATTCCCAGGGTCTGGGGTACATCACTTTGGTGGGGCTTAGCCTGTCAATAGGCTTCCTCATACTACACCTCTTTGCATTTGGCTTGACTCCCAGGCTTCACAACTTGTCGTCAATGAACCTGGCCTGTCTCAGTGTCACTCTACTCCTCGTGTACTGCTCGTTCTTTGGGTCTGTCTCTCTGAAGGAGACGGGCATCCCGTGTGTTTCGATCGCTGTTATAATTCACTACAGTCTGCTAGCTTCCTTTTTCTGGATGCTTACCATAGCATACGACATTAACAGAGTCCTCCGAGTAGCCACCACGAAGCTGCTTGTGTCAACAGGTAAGACTGTCTAGGGCAGGATGCATCCTAAAGCCGTGTAACCGCTGCTGAATTTATATATTGCATTCTCCTTCTTTTGTTTTTCAGAGATGTACGAAAGGTTGCGTAGAATTTCATTGTAACACTATTAAGTCTGTAATGAAAAATCCGGTACTTTTGCCTGTGGGCTAGTTAACTTTGGGAGTTGCTAGCGGGGGGCACAGATACTATTGTGTGGGGTTCAGAGGTCATCGATCTCAGACGTCCTTTACATTGCTGGTGTCATTCACAAAGATATGGAGTCAAATGTTGGTGATTGTTACGCTCTGCATACATTTGTAACTTGTTGTTATGAAGTCGAATATATTTCAGGAAAAGGTGGAACTCAAAAGTCCCCCTGTAACTGTGGTCCTTCTGTTCCAAGCTGTGGGCACTGTGATTGAACTATTGTACACAAAGTGGCCAATGTAATCAGGAATTCAGTCTTGCTATAGAAATTTCCTGTGTTGTAAACATGTGAGGAAATTGTATTGTTACTACAATTTTAACATTTTAACATTAATCTCCAAAATAGCAGATACTTCAACAATAAATTCTTTAGAGTAATGCATTAAAGTAGCAGACTCACTTCTGTGTTAGAACAAGCATTGCATGGGAATTAACGTACCTCTTCATATTTGCGTAAGCGTAGCCAAACTTGGGTTGTACAGAGAGGAACATTACCATCTCACCAGGAATAGTACGGCACTTCAGCCAATGTAAAAAGTCAAAATATTTAAACATTTCTTTTTCACTAAATGGCATTTCATAATTTCACCTGATTTCAAGTACACCGCATAATTTCAGGAATATTTGTATTTTTTTGTTTTAATTTTCGGTGTGAACTCTGATCCATTTTTGACAGGCAGGCACTGGCACAGGTTTGGCGTCTACTGTCTGTGGAGCTGGATAGTTCCTGCTGTCATTGTTGGTGTAGCGCTGGCAGCCGAGTTCTCCTCTGACGGGGTGTTGGAATATGTACGACCAGGCTACGGGGTCAGTGAATGCTGGTTCGACAGTGGCAGGGCTCTGCTCACCTTCATTGTGGGACCGCTCTCAGTTGTCATGATTCTCAATGCAGTGCTATTTTTCTGGAGTGCGTGTATCATCTATACTTCCACATCTGAGCTGAAGAACACATCCCGCACACACAGAGACTTCCGTCTCTACTGCCGCCTCGCGCTCATTATGGGTCTGACTTGGATTGTCGGCCTCGTCGCTGCATTCGTTGACAATATAGGTGAGCAGCATACTGAGATGATAATTTCACTATAGCATCGTCCCAATTTACATATTTATCTTGAGGTTTGAGTGTACCTGTTAAAGCTTCTCTTCGGGTGATGCACCCCTGCCTACTTTAACAAGACTTGTGTCAGTACAACCATTACATCTTTAGTATAGGAAGTGCCACTACATAATTATAAAAAACTGAGTTGGTCTCAGGCCTGGGTGAAATAGTGAGCTCTGATTTTGGTACTGGAGTTAGAAGGTGGCACCATAGCTATAGACCTGATGGAAAACAATAATTACCTTGAGATATTGTGAAGATTCTTATTTCTGTGCCACTAAACTTTTGACTGATGTCTGCTCTCTGTATATAAGTTTTCTTAGTACAGATATCATGTAAGCATTAAGCAAGTGTTGTGGGGGTAGCATTGCAGCTTCATGGCAGTGTAAGTGTTGTTTGCAGTGGTGTGGTACGCGTTCGTGATCCTCAACACACTGCAGGGGCTGTTCATATTCCTGGCCTTCACTTGCACCCAGAAAGTGTGGCAGGAGCTACGGCCGTACAGGCAGACGCAGGCGTACGCCCCGAGCCCCGCTACCATGTACACATGAGAAATTTTCAGCAGGCCTTGGTGAACCTACAGGCACAAGTGCTGAGTGCTTATTAGTGTTTTAACTTCATTGTTTGATACACTGACTCATCCTGTCTCATATGTCTCTGGAAGTCTCATCATGACGATGTGCGCCATCTCCGAACGAAGAAGGTTGGCAATCCACATGGCGAACATTGTCCTCGAGACTGCCGCTCGAAAGATGTCTATTGAGGTGCATCCGAACCATCTTCTTAGGTCTTTCATCCAGGAGTTTTGGGGTCTACCGACGGATCTTTTTTCCTTGGATTTTACCCCCTACCTGTATTTATGTTGATATTTGAGGTGTGTTTTGTACACAACTTACATCAAGATCAAAACTGCCACTGTTTTTATATATATTTATTCAAGTTATTAACTTCTCATTTTATGAACCATATCATCACTGATTATCATTTATCTTTTTCTACTGTTAAGCTCTTCATTAAATGCCATTACCAAATTTGAGGGAGAAGTGAAGTTATGGTTCAGCTGCTTTGATGTGTTGACAGACTCGTGCAAGCCACACAGTTGAGGCAAAATCACACCCATTAATATTGCAGTCTTCGAGTAATTTAAACTGCAACCACAAGATGAAAATAAATTTATTATTTGAGTTTGTCCTGCAGCAGTAACAATGGAACACTACTGCACATATGAGAACTGTATCCATAACATTGTGTCCTGTTCTGCCATACTACTCAAGTCAGTCTGCTCAAAATATCTATGTGAAATTAAATCTAAGCCTCAAATCCTTGTGACTCTCATCTCATGGACCTTTACAGCAAGAAAAGTGACTGAACATGCGGCTGTCTTATGGCTGTTCCTGTGTGTCCGTGGACAGTGAGAAATCTGCATGGCGCAGGAAGGAATTCAGTGTCAGAAAGTGAACTATCATGCAGCATCATGTGTAGTAGTTACGCTACACATTGTACATGGGAAGTTAGATTTAAGTGATCACAGGAAACTCAGACTTAGTGAGTCAGTGTAATTTGTCCATGATAGTACTGTCTGAGTGAACATGACAATGTAACTCATAATATCTGATGTCTGGTGACTGTACAAATAAACAGTTGTGACTTTCCTGTGTAGACTGTCTCTGTCTTCTTATGGTGATATCACATTTTATTGTTGCATGAAGTGTGGAGGAGGAACAGTGATTATATTTAGGTGGGTATTTTCATTTTCTGCTTTAAATTTGGTTCTTTGACCAAAAAAAAAAAGTGGTAGTATATAACCACAATAGGTGAATCATCTCAATTGACATTTTATGTGAGATTTGAGATTCTCGCTGTGGCAAGTAGGAAGATGAATGTCTTCTGTGTTGCTGTATGTGTGATGAGCCTTGATGATGGAGGCAGCAAGAACCTCTGAAATGTCCATAAACTTCTACTAGAGTACACAGCACAGCAACCCATTTTATTGTGTCGGTAGTTGTGAATAATGAATGCCATAAAATGAAATTTATTTTATTAGTCATGGAAACACCAGACAAAATCACATTCATCCATTGTAGGACTACATATAGTTAATTTGGCATGTAGTTTCTTCATCAGTAATGTCTGAATCAGCTACATATCACACTATAAGCAGCTGTTCTTAAGATTGTCTCAAGGAGGTTATGATGGGTTGGACATACAGCTCACATAAAAACAAGTAAGTATGAGATTTGAGGTTCTCATGGCAGTGAAGAAGAGGTCTTTGTTGTCTTGTAATACAGTGTGGACTTGCAGGTAAATACCGTGGCTCGCGAAATGGTGTTTGTGCCATATTTTGAGCAGTAGTTTTTGTTCTGTGCAATTGGGGACGAAGGATTTTTTTTACGTAAAGTAAAGCTAATTGTGGATGGCAAGGAATCAACTCAGACGCTGCAGAATATAAAGTTTTTATTGTTTTGTAACACATTCTCAAATGGAAATCGAGTTAGTGTGTATTCAGTGTAAAATTAATTCCTAGTAACTGTACCAATGCCCGACACTCAATATAATGTCGCAAAGTGAATGTTAGTGTTCCAAATTATAAAAGTACAGTTAATAAGTAGTGCTCCCTGCTGATCGGAATTAAGAATGGTATATATTAGTTGGACGCTATTTGCATAATTTGTTTGGAACAACCGCAAATTATAGCGACATTTGACTTATAACCTACTTTTCGGATCAAGGTACAGAAGCTTGTGATAGAACTATTGTAGGATTTGTATGTAGCGTTAGGTACGACGCAGCTCATCCGTGAGGCTTCATTTTGATCTGTTTAGTGTACTTGTATTTCATATTGTAAGTGAAATGCGCTATGTAATGCAAGGTTAACTGTACGTAAAAGCTGTGTTCATGTTTCGGGAAGCTGCGGATGTTTTTAGGTTATGTTTCGTTTTTAAAATTATAAATTGGTTTTGTATGTTTGGGAATCCATAATTTGTACTGCCGTAAATAATTGGTTTAAAAGTTTCCTGCAGTTCATTTTGTATTCCTGAAATTCATACATTTGTAATATAGTCACCTAATCTTAATACACAGACGTATAAGCACTGTTAGAACTAGTATACTAATTGCATGTTATGAGATTACACTGGTTTTAATGTTTAGAAAATATTACTGATAAACTGCCAGTGCTCTTGGCCTGTAAAACAGTTTTTAATGAAAGTTTGTGGCATAAAAATGGAGGCAGTAAGTTTCTCTTCTTGATGCTCTGACATTTGCCTGGAAACAACTGTAAGAGTTTAACGTTATCTAGCAGAAGGTTCAGGATCTAAGGAATTAGTTCTTGGTTTCTCCTGTGTATTTTCCTCTTATCTTGAAGTACGTTGATATATGTTGGAGTTTTCAGTAGTGTTAAAGATCTCTGGAGGGGAATTATCACATTGATTAAACATTTGAATTTTCTTTCTTCTAACAGTTGTACAACCTCAACATCTGTCAGTGATGTTTAGACACATAAGTAGACTTATCTTTCGAGGCTTGCAGCAGAAAAATCGAGGATCGCAGTGTTGCAGATTTGCTACAGTCTCAGAGATGGCCAAGTTGCAAGTTCAGGAGGTGCAGATACCGGTGCCATGGGGACATGTAGCAGGTGGAATTGCAAAGCATAAATTGAATGATTCTCAGTTTGTTACTGTGTTGCAGTCAGGACATGAAGTGTGGGGTGTGGTTGCAGGCAAGTGGTGGGGTGACTGCAGTGTGCAGCCATTGCTGGGACTGCATGGCTGGGAAGACAATGCCAACACGTTTGACACTTTGGCCCCATTGCTGAGTGTACCAAGCTTCTTGGCTGTTGACTTGATGGGACATGGCCTGTCATCTTTCTTCCCTGCAATTGGTGCACACCATTTCATTGATGCTGTTATCTTGCTTAGGCGCATTGTAGACCACTTCAAGTGGACAAAGTTTTCTGTCGTAGGTAAGAAGTCAGTGTAAACACATTACCACTTTTCACAGTTTTGCTTGAGGCCAGTTTAATTTTATGAACGAAGCAGCCACAAAGACAAGCATTTGTTTCAATTTAATTTTTGCCTGTGAAGGTTTCATCACAGTCACAGATGAAATATTTTGACCTAAGACAAAGGAAGGAACAAGGATGGAGAAAGTTGTACGAGGAGGAGTTTGTACTCTTTGTCAAATATTACTGTAGCCTGGACAGCTCGGTCAGAATAGCGACTGTGCTGATGGCTGGATGTCTTCGCTTTGGCTTTTCTGTTTGCCACAGTGTTCGGACTTTCTGTTGACTGCACCGAGCCTCTTGTCCCATCAGTACTGGGGCTCTGCCCACAAGAATGAAGCAGCTGGTGTGTGAAACTGAACACTCGTGAGGTTAAGAATGTGTGAAATATATATTTACTTCTCCATATGTTTGCTTTTTGTGGTGTTTAGTTATGTATTAGGGACAACCTTAGGTTATTCATCACATTATCAAGAATGACCACAGAAGCAAGTCATGCAACTGACATGTCAGACAGAATTAATTTTTCAGTACAACATCTTAGAAGAAAATTAATGTTTTTGTTTGTTTGCACACACGCACTGCAAAATTATTTTAAATTGGTTGTACCTATGTGTGGCATTGGTTTTTAGCGTTGCAGGTGGGGTGGAACTTAAGAATATTTTAATAACTTATTTTATTTAATGTATTTTTCTTCCTTCCTTTATTTTTTCTATTATAGTTCATTTAATAAGAAGTTGATAGTGAATAATGAATTGGAAAGGATGTGGAAGTAAGCACTTCTGGCCTAATTCAAGATAGTCGTAGAAAGACTGAGGAAAACAAAAAATCGTCTCCAGGATGAGATTTGAACCGGGAACTCTCACGTATGAAGTGGGAGTGCTGACATTTGGTGTGTTTACACTGAGGAAAACTGAGATATTTTTATACATTGTCATGAACTTGGCTCTTCGTGTAAAACCGCAGCTTTATCTCTTTCGTTCCAAAAGATTAACATTTAATGTCAAGTGACTGTCAAGAACTGCAGTGTTTTTTTTTTATTCCCGTGATGTGCCCACTCTATAGAAAGTCAGTAGCAATGAGCTAACTTCCATTTTATTCAAAATCCTCTGATGTTGAATTCTGGTCACCAATTCCCAGGATCCTTGTTTATTTTCAGGCCATTCCTATGGGAGCACTGTGGCATTTGTTTACTCGGCACTGTATCCAGATGATGTGGATGCGTACGTCAGTATAGACTGTGCGCGTTCCCTGATGCTGGTTCAGGAGGAGAATCTGCTGGACAACATTAGGAATTGTCTTGACAGAACACTCGCGATAGAGAAGAGGCTAGCGTCTGACCCCCCAAAATACACGTACGAGGAGCTGCTCGAGTTGGTGTACGCGGGCAGCAGGAAGTCTCCGACAAGGGATTCTTGTGGCGTATTGCTTCAGAGGGGAATTAAAGAGTCTTCTCAGGGAGAGAGGTGATGTTTTATTGCGTGTTTTGAGATTCATTTTGAAAAGCGCGTAATCTCATTTGTTGTGCGGAAGTAACAGTACCCAAACCGTGGGATGAGTCAGTATGAAACTGACCGCAGTAGATCTGAATCAGACTTCTTGAAGTTATTTTATCTTTGCTTTATGTTTGGCAACCGTGACGGATGGCGCGCGCCTCGTAGGTAGTTGACGACAATTTAGGGATGAGGGATGATCCTGTGTAAACATTATTTCACGCTTTGTTGCAGAATGTATTTCCTGTCCCGTGATCCCAGGTTGAAGCCCTGGATCGGTGCGTTGACTGAAGACTTCATTCTGGCGTGTGCACCCAGGATAAAGTGCAGGGTGCTGAACATCAGGGGTAGTGTGGGTTTTCTGCATGGTGACAAGCGTGAGGAAGTGTACCTGCGCACGCTGGATCTGATGCAGCGGAGCGAGTTTTATGACGTGGACGGGAGCCACCACCTTCACCTCAACAACCCTGAAAATGTGGCACCTCTGATTAATAAGTTCTTGAGAGGGAGTAATCTGTGAGGAGGTAAGCGTAGTGTAACATTAGTGGCGTTAGTGCTGGGATCAGCGAGAACTCTTGCAAGAGACGCCTCTGCGTCGAGAGACGAGAAGAACACCGCCTTGGGAGTCGAGCCATTTATTAACACAGAGAAGCAGTGTACAAGCGTCAAATGTTGGCAGTCCTGGCAGGGAATGGGCTGCAGGTCCGAATAGTCCGAGTCATCTTTGGGAATCCGTAATCTTCCGTTCACTGACTGAATGTGTTCGCATCAGTTATTATTCTTTTGTCATATTTTTAATTTACTTTCTCTGTAATAAAGAAGAAGAAGAATTGCTTGCTGCGTCTGAGATCAGGCCCTCATGAAGCGAGACTGCTAAAAGCCCTTAGAATGCGATCCGACGTCTGGCTCGCGGCAGTTAGTTGTGCTCAGTTTGTGCAGATGGCAGTGCGAGACGGTGGACCGATTGTGAAATCTGTTGAGTCGAAGCAGCGAGCCATTCCGTCCTGGGTTTGAGGCTGCCATCCCCCACAAACCTCGGCTTTACGTGGTGTAGGGTTTTTTATCCCTTGTTAATTTAATAATGCTTCCTCGACTGCATTAGGTACTTACTGTGGAGTTAGTTGTGGCCTCCATGGAGGAACTGAGGAGAATCAAGTGATATGTCGGGAAATGCAGTCGTGCTGTGGGAGGGCTCGCCACTGAAGAGGAGGCCGGGCTTCGAGTCTGTGCGTGGGGACGGGGCGTTTAGGCCGAGCAGGCGGATGCATGACCAGTCCACCGTCTTCTAACGACTGCGTGAAGCAGGATCCTTGTTGAGAAGCTGATGGTGCCTTAGGTGGTCAGACACTTTACCGGCCGTCGCGTGACGTGAGGGTTCGCGTTCGTAAGAGCCTGGGATCCAGATGAATCCATTCTGCATCCTCAAGATCCATTTGAATATTATCCTCCCGTCCGAACGTTGGTCTTCCATGTGGTCTCTTCTTTTATGTTGTGCGAATAAAAAGCCGTTTGTCTTTCTTGTGTGCCACGTGGATGCTACACGTCCTGCCCATCCTTTACAGTTCATTGCACGTAAATCATGAAACAAGCAGAAACGGCTTCGGCTTTGCCTCGGGAGAATTTAGTGTGAGGTCCGTTCTGTCAAGACGCATTGTAAGTTTCCAAGTCCCGAAGGTGGAGCCGGAAGGTCATCTTCAGGCCAGACGAGACATCGGCCTGCTTCGAACACGACGATGCGCGGAACTGAATCAGTTGAAACTTCGTGGGTTTCAGAAACACAAAGGACGGTCAGTTTGTGAACTCTTGGGCAAAGCGATTTTACCTTTGAAACGCCTTACAGACGAGATTAACACCTTTCTGTTGCCACGAGGTTTCCAGGTGCCTCCCCCCCAAACCACTTTCGAATATGTTTTGCGGGTAGTGCACGTTGCCCCGCCTTCTTATTTAAGTTGCGTTCCAGCGACGGGAATGTGAGGGAGGGCTCTGCCCGCGGTCTTGGTGATCGGCATCGCTTGCAAGTGGCGACATCTGTCGGAAGCCGTCTCGACCAAATCGCAAAGCAAATTTTCTATAGCGCAGGGGGCAGCGCGCGAGTACGAACGGCAACCTTTGAACCTGGTGCTGATGCCTGGGTTTATTAAAGAGGAGAAGAATGTGGCTCCAGGAAGAGCCTTCGCTCCGGCGTGCGGCCTCAGAACGCGCGCATTTGCAAGCGTTAGGTTCTGTTTGCCATGAACGCCACTGAAATTAAAGGTTCTGCCGCCTCTTCTTTCGTGGTTTGCGGCTGCCACACGTAAGAACAGTGACCGCGAACTGCTTAATCCGGGGTTCGAATCCATACGAAAGCGGGATCTCTCTCTCTCCGGACTGGGTGTTGGGTTAAAGCGGCCGGAACGTGAGCCCCGACTGTCCTATTTTTCATTGATAAACGTTCGCTTGTTTTCATGCACGAATCACGGAACGGATAATTCAGTGACGCCCGCTTGTCGTGGGGCGCAGAGGATTCGGATGCCAAGTTTGTAAGGAATTGCGTCGAATTGTTTCTGGCAGGGGGCAGCTACGAAAATGCCCCGAGAAAATCAAGTCGGTTTCCTGTGATCCCGGCAGCTGCACTTTGTGGTGGCGTCGCGACAAGCGTGTCCCCGAACACGAGGACCAGACCTGATACTCGTGTTCGGGGTCGCTTCAAAATTTCGCGTCCTCGCACGTAAATGTGTTCCGGTGGTTCATTAGTTATCGCCAGCCCGGCGACTGTCTACCCTGCTACGAAGAGGAGTAGCTGGCAGGCAGGGATTCAGAAGGATCCGGGCATGCCGTATGGAAGACGTTCGCCTATGGGGACTGAGGCGTAGAGCGGCGACAGGTTTCCCCCGTATTTGCCAGCCCAGTTGCCACGAACTCTGTTACGACTGCATTATCCAGTCCCAAAAGAAATGCGCGGAGTCGGATTCTGAAGGTGACATTTCGAGGCGAGTGAGTGGGATTCCGCTGGTAGACTCTCCTGAGAGGCTAGGAGGGGGGGGGAGGAGATTGTGTAGGTACGCGACTGTGAGCTTGTTCCAGCTCGAGTTGTGTGCTCACAGAATTGCGTCCTCAGATTAAAACTCGCCGTGTCATTGCGTCAGCACGCGATTTGCGTTCCCAGCTATCACAAAATCCGAGTACCTTTCTGACGTGAACGACAGTACTCCGAACTGGAGTACTCGCATCTCATTGGCACTGATGCGTCCAAGGTTTAATTCCTGCACAGGACATCCATCTCCTATGCTGATCGTCTGTTGGCTGGCCTCACCTTTGATCGTTCGCGTGACGCGATGTTTAAATCTGCTGTGAATGTTACGTAATTTATCCGAGTTGCTGTTTGCGATTAAACCCGCTTAGAACAAACCCAGTCGCTGTTTGAATATCGTAGAAAGGTGATAAGTGATGAGAATATAGGCGTGATGTAGCATCGGCAATTAGTTTTACTTGTATTTGGCCAAATGCTCGCCGTATTCAGCCATTTTGAATACCTTGAAATTAACTGCCTTCGTCCGGGAGAATTTTCTAACGCAAACCTGACCCCCCTGAAATTTGAAAAGTTGTCACGCCTCCCGTGCACCTTTGATCCGAATTCAGCCGCAAAGCTCTTCGGCCCCTGACTCCTCGCTTTCTGTGCGTCATTAACGCTCTTTGCGCTTCGTGTCGTCCCGGCGAAATGCCCCCTTTTATGTCCGCCTTTGTGGCTGGTTGTGTGAGACGCGCTGGAAGGGGAGCTTCAACCCTTCACGTGAGATATCTCGTGTTTGAAGAGATTAGTCAAAACGAACATGTCCTGCCATCTACGAAGAATTAAATAAGATGTTATATATATATACGTCACCATGACCTTTCTGAGAAGAATCTTTTCTTGTGGAAACGCGGGGGCGGCACTCAGAACCAGTTTCTGGTGGCCGACTCCGCCCTTGGAGAAGAGAGGTCGTGGCTGCGGTTGTTTGGGGCCCCTCTTTCCAAATTGCTACTTGCCGGAGCAACGCGATGACTGCCGACTGATCTTCATGTCTTGTAATGCCTGAAGAGAACCTGGACGACTTCGTCATTCGACGCTGTTGCTACAGCATCGTTAAACAAAGCAAGGCTGTGGAAGAGGAGGGGTGGGGCCTCGGTCTGGAAGGCGCCCAGTGTCGGGGGTTGGCTCAAATGGCGTTGAACCTTCGGATTCCTACCGCAGCCTTCAACGGGACACCTGGGGCTCGCCTCCGGCTGCTAAGGTGGTAATGGCCGTCTTGCTCGTTCTGCAGTCATTCGTGGTTTTACTCTGTCGTTCCATGCAGACTGCCAGGCGGCGCCTCCAGTCATTCCCACGTGACAAGGCAGTTCATTAGCCGCGGAGTAACTTCGCAGTTGACGCAGCGTCGTTTCACAAACCAGACGTGAATGAAGTGAGAATTAACCTCGGCCGCCATGTTCCTGAATGTGGGGGGGGGGGCAACTGCCGGAATTCAATGTGAGCGAGGTCAAGCGCTGTCAGGGGTCCCTCTGACGACCCCGGCGACACCTGACGTGGTGGGAAGAATTTTAAAGGGCGTGGCCTATTTCAGCGATCCTGACTCCCCCGTCTCGTCCCTTCTGCTCGAACTTCGTCCTTCCGATGAGCCGGGGTCGAAGGACCGGGGCGCCGTCCCCCTTGGGGAATATCCGCGTCCGCAAACGTTTGCCGCACGTGACTTTCTGCAGTAGCCGACTGCAGCGCATCGGAACTTGGATTTACGTTTGCCGCAACCCGCGTCAGTGGGAAATCCAAATCGAGGCGCATGTATGAAACACGGATGTCTTCCCGTGCCCCGTGGCTGTGTAAACAACCCGCAGACGTTAATTCTTTGCGTTGATTCCTCCGTATTGACCGCCTCTGCATTTCACAAGTTCGCTAACAATTTTTAATCACAGATGGCCAAAGATCGTGACGCGTGTGAAAATCCCTCCTGACGGCTCGTGGCCTTGTCAGCTCAGTGCTTGATACAGAGGTGTCAAATAACGTCCAGTCATTGCAGTAATTTTCATACTTCCGTGATGTGGGATGCCTGGGTTCGCGTCCCAGCGGGGTCGCACCACCCATTCACTTGCTGTACTTAGAATCCCCAGGCGTGGAGCTTCCCTCCACTTCTCCATACGCTTTCACGGGCGAAGCAGATCGCTTGGTTTCCATGGGGCGCCTGTGGAGTCAGTGGCATATCAACTGGGCAGGTTACTGCGAAATCAAGATTCTGGCCGTCGATTTTCGTAAGCGGGTCACCGGACGCGTTCCTATTGAGGGCGGGGGATTCCGACGAATCAGCTGAGTTGCTTGCACGGGATTGTGGGAAACAAACCACCACGCGGGAAAACACAATTTGCGACCTGAATGTAGATGGTAGGATGATACTAATATGAGTTGCAAAGAAGGGGCGTGTGGATTGGATTGATCTGGCTCAGGACGGAACCCCGTGGCAAGTTCTTGTAAAAAAAAAAAGCGGCCGTGAGCATCCGCGATCTTTCGTAGAAGCCGACGAATTTTTTGAGGAGGTGAACGACTCAGCTTCTCAAGGACTCTGCCCCGTGAAGGCAATTGAGAGCGCCAAACCAGTGAGAAAGTTTCGTCACGCGACCGGTTTCTGTGAGCGAGGAAGGTAATGGCAGACAGAAAATGCAGAGAACTTTACCGAAGACGAATTCTGGGGTAGGCCGCAGTTCCTCGCACTATTTAAAAAAAGAATCCGTCCCATCTATGCCTTGGTCTACAAAATGTGCTCTTGCCCGCAGGTACCGATGCGCACATTTTGCTTGAGCGCGGTGCCTCTCCGGACGAGTCGACAGGTGCGCGGGCCGAGTCCCGCCGCCCACTTCTGATCAAGGCTACTTATAGGGGCGAAATGCTGGCCGCGGCGCAGTCCAGTGGCCTCAAGAGTTGAATACGGCGGGGGGGGGGCCCCCCACTGTACCTCGAGGAAAGTGAGAGTGAAGGTAAGCGAGTTTTGTAGGAGCGGCCAGTCGCTGTTTCCCTTTTCTCGTCTTCGCGTACAGGGGATTCCCCAGTCTCCCAACTCGATCCGTCTCGCTGTTCCTTGCTTCAAAACGGGGAAAAGAAATGCAGGTTAGTGGTGCTACGCCCTTGTTCCGAAGTTTCCAGCTCGCCGTGTGTCGGGGGGGATGCCCCCGCGTGCGTTGTTGAAGTCAAAGTCGTATTTATCGCCGAAAGTTAAGGAACGGGGGGCTTCACGGACACTCTGTATTCTCTCTCACTTCGTCGGAGCGACCAACCTCGCTTTCATTAGGCCCGAGAGGCAGCGGAAGTTGACAGACACCGGTCGGAATGCGAACTGGGCCCTTGCGGGCAATATCTGTCGCGGTATTTATGCTGAAATGGCGCAAACCTGTTCCAGTAAGAGAGGAAAGGCAATCGGAAATCGCAGACACCACTTACTCGTAAAGTGCATTCTTATGTAAATTACAACACTATTTTTTTAGTCGGATTTGTTAACTTTCGAAGCGTAATTAAAATCGTGCCGTGTCCGAAACCAAACGAATTGAAAATTACGCCGGATGATGAACTTCCAGGAGCTTTGGAGTCTCTTTGCTTTCCGGAATTATTTCCGCGGACCGCAACAAATTTTAATCGTGCGGGACGAAGTGGCCTTTGCAATTATCGTTTTGTTTCACTGGAAACTAATTTGTGGAATGCAAAGTGTGTTCCGTTCTTCGTCGTGCGGAGAGGAGAGACGGGCGAAGATAATATTAAAATGGGCGTTAAATAAATAGTGCAGAGTGCATTCGTATCACTCGGGACAGGGTTCAGTGGCGCACTCTTGTGAGCGTGGTGTTCCGTAATTGGCGTCGTTAAAGAAACCTTGCCGAGGCGTCAGTAGTGTCTGAACATTTCTCGTCATTGCCTTTCTGAGAATTTACTTCGCTTAGATAACAAAACAAGGAAAGGATAATATTTTGACGCTTTCGTACTTGAAGGCGACGGGGCAGCCTCCGAAACGTCGGTCGGAGCTGAATTTCGCAGCCTCCGGGTGTCGCCTCAGCGGCCGATCTCTGTCGAAGTGGATTAAATCAAAGACAGACGCCACACCTTTTTTCCGTGCCCGACGACTTGTTCGTCGTTGCCTTCCGTAGCCAAATTGCGCTTAGTTACAACGCCCCGTCCCGAGTTCATCCAGGACGCACGACATTTCTCGTTTCTAACGTCGATGCACCTGTAAAAAAGTCTGCTTCGCTTAGGACCTGCTGTTTTTATTCACAGGGTAATCGCATGGTGTCGTCGTTCGGCAGTTTTCTGCATTGTCTAGCTTCGGGCTGATCCCCCATACAGGGTAACCCCAGTGGCGGACTCTGAGAGGTGAGCGACTATCAGCTGTCGAAGGAGGAGGTCGTTGAGTCTGTTTGCAGGATGATTGAGGAAGGAATTTCTCCCGTGGTTTCGGTAGCTGGTGCTTAAAGCGATCAGTGGCGTGTCAGGGTTATGCATACATCGGTGTGTGCTCAGACCATTAGGCCGTTTGAGGCGCTTAATTGAGAACAAACAACTGTCGAAACACTCGGTTCTTTCGCAATTGAACAAGCAAGTTTGCGCTTGTCGTGACGAGTGTTGAAATTGAGTACTCGCCGCCGTAGTGCCTCACGTAACGAGGCGCTTTGCCCCCTGGAGGTTGAGGTGGGTGGGGCATGCACACTGTTGTGCTCGCAAGACGATAAGGTGACCGACGCGCATATGGGAGGATGATATTAAAATGCATCTCACTGGCGATATCTTGGGAACACGGTCATCAGCCCTTGGATCGTGTGAAAGGCGACGATCAGCTTCTAAATCCAGTGTCACTGTGAGTTAATTAGTTGTTACTGACACGAATTTTAAAACCGTTTGGACCAAGACAGAATTCCGTGCGGCATCGGAGGTCTCGGAGAGTGACAGCGAATTCGTTTACGCTTTTGAAACTGAAAGTGGCTCACTGACGTGCTCTCAGCGCACGTTCCAGCCGTCGGGTCGGCCGCACGTCCGACTCTCTTCATTGGTCACGCGCGTCAGATAAGAATCTCTCGCTGTGATGTGCCTTAATCGCTTCTTCGCCTGTCAATCAGCGAGCGTCTTTGAAGCAAACCAGAAATCGTCCGAACCGCGGGCCAGGGTAAAATGATCCGAGTTCAAAAAACTTGCAGCCCCGAAATGCGGTTGCTAGTTGAGAACCTTTCCTCTCGTGCTGCCAGCAGTTTTAGCAAAATCGTTACTTTCGCCTGAAGTTCGTAAGCTCGTGTTTGCAAAAATTTCTTTCTGGCTTCCTTGGGATTTATACCACCGGTTAATTTTACCGAACCCGAAGCGACCCCACAAGAAGAACGGCGTCCAAACCTATGAAACTCCTTGCGAACCGGCTCAGATCCGTTTACAGTTGCAAACTCCAGGTGATTCTGAAGTCGGGGACGCGACACGTAAGGCGGACTTGTGCTCCTCGCGGGAGAACTTTGACGCGAAAAGTGAGAGGGTCGTTCACGTCGGCAAGGCGAAAGCGAGACCTCGAACTGAAGCCACGAGGTCAGACACGAGGTTCTCGCGGAGGACATGTCGATGCTCGTCTTGTGCGTGGACCTCTATAGCAATGTTCATCCCTGAAGATGGAGGCAGATATTTCTCCGAAACCTTCTCTCCGCACAAGCGTCCTTCCTGCTCTCAGCGTTGTCGTGCTCTTTGGCAGTTTGCCCCCCCACCCCTTCGACGTTTCCGACAATTTCGTAATTCCGTTTCCTTATCTTGAAAATGGCGAACGTGTTCACTTGCGAGCGCCATTTTTCTTCTCCGTGGCGGATTTCGACCTCGGACGCCAGTCGCTCGTCTGCGCCTTCCTCAACGGCTTTCAAGAGAAGCTGATTGTGGTCTTCTGGGTTGTGTCGCCGTGTAGTCTCGTAGGAACGTGCTGCCTCCACGTGCAACCGTAGTTTCCGCTGCTTAATAGAAACTGTAACATTGTGAAATACTGGGGACCATAAATCCGCCTGGGATTCTTAGGGTTGAGAGAGAATTCTCAAATGTGACTCTCATTCTGGCCCCACGTGCCATGGACACGTGTGTGTGTGGGGGGGAGAGAGATGGAGGCATTGCTGCAGACGAGGGCGAGTAGTCAGCTTCAGGCCCCTGCCGATGGGCTAAAAATATTTGCACGATCTTGTAACTGGAATTTGCTGGCCGATCCTCCGAAGTGTCGGGCAGTCTCGTTCACACGGCGATGCGTTCCGTGGAGCCGAGTTTCTACGGCCTTGTAGGTTATTGCATTGCGTTGTAATGAAACGACATTCAGACCCGCTCGCGTTAAGCAACGCGGAAAGCTGCCGGTTACAAATAGTCGCATTATACTGCGTCGGTTTGTTTACATTGAACGACGAAGTCGCGCGGTTGCGCAATGGATCGGTGCGTAGTTTCGGTAATTTGGCAGAAAAGTGTTGGCGAGGCAAATGCAGCTCGTCGTCTTTCCTTCCTTGCGTGTTGTGATCGTGCCGCGTGGTCACGCGCGTTACCCGATTTTGTTCGTAATGATTGACGTTCTGACTTTGTTTTTGCGCACTGCGAGATACCGGTTCCTAATTGCGACATCATGTGCGTCGCTTAATGTAGGTCAGTTTCCTCGCCGGAGGCGTGTTACAGTTTCCCGTCTTCGCCTCCGCCGACGGCTCTGGAAATGTCGCAGACCCCGCGCGCGATTAAGAAGGGCCATGAGGTAAATCGAATGTGTTCTTATCGAGGCATTTCAGTTCCGTTAACCAGCTGAGCGACTATCAGCTTTTCAAGTGTTGTTTGTTTTACGACTGATCTTGCAAGTGCAAGGGAAATCCACGAAGTCCCAGTCCGCCTTGATGAAACACGTGCTTGTGTCGACAGGGACGAGTGTCGTAACGTTTTCGGGGTGGGGATCAGGTAGGTCACGCACCCACTCGCTGCTCCGTCCTTGCTCTTTTGCAGTGCAGAGACGACATTTACAAATCTGAGTTCGGACGAAGATCCGGTGACCGATTGGCCAATGTCGATACTGCTTTACCGAAACGTCTGACGTTGCGGTAGGATGTCCGTTCTCCTTGCTCAATAAGGAAAGTCAAATGTGGGTTGTCCGTTCAATGGCAGGTGTTCCCTGGAAGGAGATATCTGAAGGCCTTCTTTGTTCGTTCGTTTGTTTGTCTACTACTTTTATGGATGATGTTAGTAATGACAGTGCACATTGATCAGAACTTGGAAACTGAGACGGATGGCCTTTGGGTCGAGGGGTGACGAAGAACAGGTTTTGAGCACAAAATGTCGAATTGTTTCCACAAATATGTCGGTGGCACTCGGACGTAAATACGACGATGACGTCAGTGAAGTGCAAGCGAGAGCAGGTAAGGACAAGGCAAGTTTTCAGGCTGCAAAAGAAAGCCTGGGGGGGGGGGGGGAGTCCAGTGCAGAATCCTGGCGTTAACACGGGCTCGTTCTTCTGCGTAGCGACTTGAACTGTGTAATTGATTGATTTTACTCCGTGGTCGGCAGGTCTCGACTTCCATCCTTAATGTACAATTACGATTAGCATTGAGCAGGTACTTTATGACAAGCTGATAGTCGCGTAGCTGCCAAGAACTTTTCCACCTCTTGTAGAACCAGAAGGCCTCTCGACCTTCCGCTTTTGATAATATCCCAGCATCTACAGCTAGGTCTTCCGGCGTCACGTTTTCCGACTGAAATGTTGCGTTGATGTCCTATTCCGTCTGCGCCGAGGAAGGCGAAAACGCAAATGCTTCGGTATCAGAAGCTGCAGGCAGTCACGGCCCAGAGCCGGTTCGCCTTTATGCTGATAATCGTTGAGTGCCGAGCCCTCAGATAAAGGCTAATGAGGTCGGACGCCCATCGCTCGAAGGCGATCAGTGGCTTACAATCGAAAGGGGCTGATTAGGCGTTACGAAACGCCGTGCGCCAGGCACGTGGGGGCTTCGCAGTGCGCTGTGCGTCCGCTGGCAACGCTCAATTCTGGCCTTAACAGTTCCTGCTGCTCTCACCTTGCAGGTGGAAGCTGTGCTGATTTTGTTGAGCCAGCGACGGGTTTGACGCCACGTGATTTTGTTACGTGGGACGACGCTTTGCTCGGAGCGCGGTCCGCGGTGTTAGCATCGGTAAAATGGTCATGAGTGATAATTAGCAAGGATTTGGAAGGAGGCGGAGTGCATTTAAGTGGGCAGCTCGGAATAGGCTCTGCAAAACATCAATTTGCACGGGTCACCTTGCAGTAGAAACGGAATACGTGCAGAATTTTGGTGAGGAAATCTCTTCGAGGACTGCCGTTTCAACCACCGGGTTGGAGATTGGGGGGGGGGGGGGGGAAAAAAAAAAGATGCTGGGATCGAAGTCCGATTGTCGTTCTGCTGGAGACGCCTTCCTCAGTCTGCACTCCGACTGTTACCGCTGCACTAACTTGCTCTGTGAAAGATGCTGCTAGAATGTGTTTGTTGCAAGAAGCAGTGCCAGGCTTTTGTAATGACTGTGCTGAACCTCCTTGCGTGTCATGTGAGTCGGTAGCCACGTGCAGCTTCACCGCGTCACTTTTCTGGCTGAGTGCGTCGAATCTTCAACTTCCCTGCAAGATTTCGGCTCGAAACGCGGACGCAGACATTTACAAACCGGATGTGAAGTGCTGACATTGCCAAGGTCCACTTGAACGTTTTGCCTGCCTTCTCTACGAGCAGAGGTCCCGTAACGCACAGTGAAACAAAACTAGGCTATGTAGGATTTGAGGTTTGAGTCCGAAGATGGCTGTCTTCTGGGTTGTTGCGCCGTGTAGACGCTTCGGAGGTGCTTGCTGCCTCCGTCATCAGGGCTATGAGTCAGTAACATAACGGGTAATTAGATGGGCCGGACATGCAGCATACACAGTTTTAATTGTAAGCCTAAAATCAAGAGAGCGCTTGGGAGACAGAGGTGTAAATTAGATAATATTAAAATGGGTGTTTATTAAATAGGATGTGAACGGGATTCGTCGGACTCAGGATGCATAAAGGACCGCGTCCTGCGAACACGGTGATGACCCTCCAGGTTTCATAAGGGGCTGGAGAAGTTGTTGAAGAGCTGAGCGACTGTCAGCTGGCGCAAAGGAGCAAGTCCTGCCCCACGTGCGATCAGTTTCCCAATCTTTCGTGTCGTAACTTTGCATCAACAGTTGCCGTCGTTACCATGGCAACGACGCCCAAGCACCTCTTTGCACACGCCAATTACGACACAAATCCGCCCACTGAAGTTGCGAGGCTGCGAGCGGGCCTAACGAGGGCAGAATTGCCCCCGTGTCTGAGCTCTGAGTGGAGGTCGGGCTCCGCTCGGTCAAAACCCTGTCGGTGGATTCGAGTGAGTGAGTGGCCGCGTTAATCCCGCATGTTCCGCACTGCAAGCAGTTGATACGGCGTCGTGAAATGAGTAACGCGCCTGGTGTCGTAGTTGTGATATTGCCTGTCGGACCCGGCGTCCTCGCGCAGCCTTGGTAGGAGCAGAACTTCCTTCCTGTTGGGGCAGCCAAGGTGATGAGGGCAATTGACCTCGATGCTGAGTCCATCCCAAAGGCGCATGGAGACGTGGAGACAAAGCTCCTCAGATGCGAGTGCCCAGTTCTGCTGATCAATCACGCCACGTCCCAGTGCCGTGGAGGAGCCTTACCTTGATTCCTCTTTATTATTATTATTATTTCTTCCGGCGTTCGTGCGCAACATCGAACGGAGTGTTTTTGAAAAGGGGCGGATCGGCATGTTCATTGCAATTCAACGAGCACATGAACTATATTCCATTATCGCAGCGAAGTTTGATTTCGCCGATTTTGTTTCCCGTCGTTCCTTGAGCCGCCTTGAAGTCTGTCTGAAGGCCACTCACTCTCTCACTTCGTCCATCTGCCCCACTAATTCGCGATTTTTATTGCGTTATTGTATGTTAATTTGAACGAGGAAACAAACGCATTGACGGACTGAGTAAACGTGGCATACGAAAGTTCAATTTCCCTCTCAACTATTATTTTTGTTTTGCATCAAGGTTTGTCGTCATTCTCAAGGTCAGAAACTTTTATTTGTATCCTTGTTTACTGGTGGAACATTCCAATGAAACGCCGTGTTTGTCTTTCTCCGTGAGACGACTTCCGGGACGCGATACGAACTCGCTGACTCCGGGGATCTTTTCGTTAAATTTCGGTGACCAGCCTAGCCCGCAGTGGGTGCAGTGTTGACGCTTTTATTGGCACACCCGTGAGCAGTTGAAACCTGACACAGTAAAACAGCGGATGTGGAAGGATGAGGCCGATTCATTTCATTCGGCGGCGGATTTTTCTGATTGCTCAGTGGATCGACAACCAAGTGCAACGTTGCAGGTGTTGTTTGTGAAATGAAAGGCTTCCGAAAGCGCTGACCACAGGTTTTAGACACAGCATTCACTGGAGGGGAATGGCGCTTATACTCTGTTCACGATGTGCGTGGAGCGGCAGTGGCGTACAGTCCCGTCGCAGGAGAATCGCGCTCGGAGGTGCTTTAACGTCTGCTCCATGCAGAAGACGCAGGGCTCGTCTGATCTGTGGCTGCCTTAAAGCTCAACTTTTATTTGAGTGGCAACTTTCAGGGTAGGTCCCATCCGTATACCAAATTTAATTGAAATCCGTTGATGAATCTGTTTCTGCCAGCACCAGGATATTTTGTTAAACATTCCTTTCATTTCACAGTTATTATAATATGCGCAGTCAATCCAGTGCCTGTGCCCGTTTCCTGTTGAAATGACACTTGGCTCTTGTAGTGGTTCTTGCCCACTTGGCATCACTCTTTCTCTACAGCAACTGCTCATGTAATGGACATTGCCACACCTCACGCAGTATTGTATAATGCCTTCAGTTGATACATCATCATTACACAACAGAAATCCATTCTTCTTCTTCACCACGTGCAAAGTGTAATATGTAGTATCGTACGCGTACAGTCGCAAGTCTCTGTTAACTTTGCGTTTATATCGCACGCTGTCTCCTTAACAGCTGAGGCTGTGGAGATCGAGTTCCGTTTACTTTAAGGCGTCCTCCACTTGTTTTGCGGACAGATCTGAGAAGTGGCCCCTCGTTAACAAGAGATTGTGATGCATTCTGGGCTTGTGTTGCAGTGACAGCAAGATGGCGCAGTTGGTACGAACTCTCATAGATGGGTACCACGACATCATGAACAACAAAAGCGGTGAGTTCCATTTTAAGAATACGTGCGCCGTTCTTTGGAACGAGGTGATTGTTATTCTGGAAGAAGGAAATGTAATTTCTAGAAATTTCTTTTTCACTCTGTTGACAATTATACAGCAGAACAGAGCTCGCATTGACTGAGAAGCTGCTAGTCACTCAGCTAATTAAGAAATTCCCTGATAAAGTTGATAATGCAGAATTTTTGCAATCTTTTCTCTCTCTCACTGTTTTGATTTCGAAGTGAAATAAAGTTTATTAAATTAAGTTTGTTTAAAAGATCCCTTCGATGTTTCCCTGTTGAAGGTGTCGCACGTTCAAGACAACACAAATGATCGAGATCGTTCTTGTTCTTTGTGTCATGATGTTCGCTTCCGGTCAGGCAGCTCTTTCGTGTTGCTGTAGTTGAAATTCCTTGTGGGATATTATTAAAATGTTATGGAAGTGTTCATAAGATCTGCTAGTTTCATGTTTCAGGTACAAGAATGCAGTCTCTCAATTATGTGTGTATACGTCAAACACCTAACTTCAGTTCTAGTGCTCAGAATATGAACACGGGCCATTCACCTGTGTTCTTGCACTTCGCAGCAAAACGTATATGAAAATGTCACTTCCAAGATCACTTAGCACGTACTTGTAGTTACTCAGAGATGAAATTTCTGTCTGCGATACAAAGGTCACAGACCGTTTTAATAATGTTTTATTAATAAGCTGTTGAGTATTTCCGCATTTGAAGCTCCGACGAACAAGGGCTTGCTGTTTCTTTCTTATTTGAAGGAAGTCGAAGATGGCCGTCTTCTCCGTCGTTGAGCGCCTTAGCAAACACCTCTGAAACTTTGGTAGACTTCTACTGGACCGCATGGTGCAGCAACTCAGAAGACTCATTTCCGTGTCTTCTGCGGACAAAATAATGTAAATGTGCCGAGAACCGCGTTTCAAAAAGCGCCCCTCGACTGGTGTTTGCATTCAGAGCATAAAATATCTACATTTCTCTTCCTTTCCGCCGCTCAACAGCTCCAGTCCCTCGAACTTCGTCGTATCTGCTCTGTTAAGTGAGGCGTCTGATTGTCCGCAGATCCACGCGTCAACGACTGGTTGCTGATGGGCAGTCCCTTTCCGACGCTGGCGATCTGCCTCAGCTACGCGTATTTCGTCAAGGTGCTGGGCCCCAGGATCATGGAGCACAGGAAACCAATGAACCTTAGGCGCGTACTCATCGTCTACAACTTTGTGCAAGTGATCTTCAGTGCGTGGCTTTTCTATGAGGTAACATCCTTTGCCCTTAAGGAGAAGAGGACTTGACTGACGACTTTGCATGGCATTTTCAGTCACTCCAGCCAAACTAATGGACAGCCTTTAACCTTAATCCACACTAAATAACCTCTCCAGCTGGTGCAGCAGTGTCGCTTACTTTCGGAATAGAAGGAAGCTTCCGGCGATAAAAGCTAGACCGAGATCCCAACCTAATTGAGTCCTGAATAGAACTCAGACTTTATTTGGTTGTTGTATGATACTCCGCCGCCACGGTGGTCTAGCGGTCAGAACGCTGGCCTTGTAATCCTGGGGTCTCGGGTTCGATTCCCGGCGGTGCCCGAATTTATAACTTGTGTTGGGCAAGGCCGTGGTCTAGGCAACACGGAGTTTTCCTCCGTGGCATCCCAACAATTACTCCATTCACACACAGAAGAAGGCAATGGCAAACCACTTCTGGATCATCTGCCAAGAACGTATATGAACAGGTCCCAGTCCGAGAAAAGGATGGAAGGATCCTGTTCATATGGACCTGTCGCCAGACAGAACACTAAATAATAATAATGATACTCCATCAACTACTGACTATTCTTAACGTTGTATAAAATGTGGAAGGAAATAGCCACGGCCTATTTTAAGACACTGTAGGGAATGGAGTGAGCCTGTCCCTGGCCAGAATTCAAAGTGTTACGTCATTTCATACGGCGGCTAAGCCATCAAGTCCCGTGTGTACTTTAACAGAGGCAGACTAATTTGCAGAGGTGACTTCGCCGAATGATGTGTGAGTTTTGATTAAAGTTTTCATTTCGCCTTGCACCAGATGTCAAAGAATGCAGATTTACTTAGAGCCAATGTGCAAACAAATTGCTGTTTATTATCTTATTAACGTTATTTTGTTAAGTGGCAGCTGAGAATAGTTTGCTCGCTAGTCGTCTCATATCAGTGGACACAAATTCTTTTGTTTGAGTGAGATGTGAGGTTCTTGTGACAGCGAAGACGTCGATTATGTTCCTTCTGGGTTGCGACACTTTGCGGACCCATAGTAGATGCCGATATTAAACGAAAACATCTTCAGGCTTGAAAAGAGACCGCATGTTTCTCTGAAACGTTGGTATCGAACTGTAAGTCCACACGACGTCACAACGCAGAACATCAACGTTTACATCTTTGCTCGATGTTTGTTAAATTGTGGCGTCACAAACTGATTAAGACATCCGGTTTTCTTGTAATTCAGCTTTTGTAAACAATGAAAAATAAGGTACATAACAATCTTCTTAACATTGGTTTTGTATGGATGTGACGGAACATAAGCGACAGCTTTCTGGAAACTGTGTTGAAATAGAATGGCATTCTAAGTAGGATTTGAGGTTTTCGTGGCAGTGAGTCTGAAGATGGCTGTCTTCTGGGTTGTTGCGCCAAGTAGTCTGGTAGAAGTTCACGGGTGTTTGAGAAGGCCTCGCTGCCTCCATCATCAGAGTGATGAGTGGGTCAGTCATCGTCCTGATGATGAAGAACTTCTACCAGACTAAATGGAGCCATCTTCAGACGGAATGACATTCATTTTGAGTCACAGTTTCGCGGTGACCACAGAGAGGTCAGTCCGAAATTATTCCTTATTAAACTGTTATTATAAGATGTTGTCTGTTATTATAACAGATTGTTTTAGATTCTAGAGTGGATAAATACGTAAGCAGGTTGAATGGAAGGAGCAGTTAGTAAAAAAAGCACTGATTTATACTTTTAATAGAAAATTATAAACTTAATTTTTATACATCTTAAATTTCTGGTATCAGCAATTGCCATGAGATTCTCTGCATCTGTGTAGATTTGTTTGAGGTATAATTACGTTTCCTTGTTCTGTGCCCTTTTACTGAAGACAAAAGAAGTATTCAGAATAGATCATCGTCATCGTTTCATTACCTTGGTGCTGGATACCATGTTTTAGAAATAAACTGAGATAAATAGTAGCCAGATTATTGCTAAGCCAGTTTCGCATGTGTCTGTACGCAGAGCCTGGTCGCTGGGTGGCTCCACTACAGCTACAGATGTCAGCCAGTTGACTACTCCAACAGCCCCAGAGCAATGAGGGTAAGTGTCACATCTGTGCAGTCTGCGATATCAAGCGAGTCCGTGTTTCACGTGGAGGTGGGGGATGATAAATATTGTGGGATGTTAAGGGATGGACTGCATTCAGATGGCTCATAAGAGGCTGAAGAAACCGCTCAAGAAAAACCATGCACCGTTGAATTGGTTGATCAGTTAATTAGCTGTTGCCACAGTAATGCATTTTGTGACGCTGCGTCCTGTCACCAGGATGTTACCTGTATTGAAAGTGTAAACGTGTTGATCAAACAGTTCTCTAGACCATTCAGATCAGCCTTCACATTTTTTGTACAGGAGAACTTTGTTCTGTGTACTTATTTAAAGTTTACGCAGTTGCCCAGTCAAAGGTTGCTAGTGACGACATAGTGGCCTGGTTGGTTCACCGGTAGAAATTAGAGTTGGCACACAAGTGGTTTTGAAATCAAGACAGTTATAAATTCTCGGTGTTCTTGCTACCGTACAGTTCAGAATTTTGCATTTTCGTATCTGCCATCTAAAATCCCAAAGATGAAATATGCGCCATTATTTGTGTGGCTGTGAAATTTGATCTCTTAACGCAAAGGAGAAAATAGATTTGGGTGGCTTGGCAACGGGGTGCTGATGAGGATATCTGGATCAGAGAGGGAGTGAGGGGATGACAGTAGCGTGGAGAAAATTTCCTGCCGAGGGGCTCCGCGATTTGTGTTCTTTGGATCAGAGAGGGAGTAGCATGGAGAAAATTTCGTGCCGAGGGGCTCCGCGATTTGTGTTCTGAACCAGATAGGTTGTCGGGGGTGTAGCGAGCATTGGGAGACAAGAGAAATGCATACAAAATTATTGTCAAAAAACTGGGAGGGAAGAGATCACTAGGAAAATGTAGGTACACATGGGAGGATAACATTAATATGGATCTTAAATAAATAAGTTGTGAGGGCTGAAGATCTGGTTCAGTGCAAGACAGTGAATGTTTTGACCAAGTGATATCTTGTAACTTTGTTTCTGTAGACCACTGAAGTAGGCATTAAAATGGTGAACTGAAACATTTGCGATGTGTCTGTATTAAGCGTTGTCAGTCACGTGAATGTGTTTTGCTGCAGATGGCAAGAGGGTGCTGGTGGTACTACTTTTCCAAGTTCACGGAATTCTTTGACACGGTAAGTACAATACGTACGGGCAGTATTACGATGCTCATGTCAGGTAGTCACAAATTGTAATATGTCTGTTTTCCTCTGGCAGATATTCTTTGTTCTGCGCAAGAAGAACGACCACATCTCCACCCTGCATGTGATTCACCACGGCGTCATGCCATTGAGCGTCTGGTTCGGAGTTAAGTTCACACCAGGTAGGCAGATGACAGAGCATGTATTACCCATGGATTGTGGTCTTCTGAGTTGTGATATTATGTAATCCTGAAGGCTAATATAATTTGCAGTCTTACATAAATTAGGCTGTGGACTGTACCCTCAGCAGTCGCCTGCTCATAATTTGAAATAAACACAATTTTATCAACGTAACGAGCATTAAAGGCAATATTTTGTGTACACAAGTATTGTCTGAAGAGCAGTTACTAGTGCAAAGCTCTGTTACAACACGTTCACTGTAACGCTGCATTCCCCTGGCACCCATTTTAAAATGAGTGTGCCTGAGTAGTGGGGGGAGGGGGGTGATACTGTATTTGATGAGAAACTCCAGATTAGACTCTCAGATAAATATTTCAGTATTGTGTTTTCTTGCAGGCGGCCACAGCTCATTCTTTGGAATGCTCAACACATTCGTTCACATCATCATGTACTCGTACTACCTGCTTGCAGCCTTGGGGCCGTACTTCCAGAAATATATCTGGTGGAAGAAGTACCTGACTGTTCTTCAAATGGTATGTGCGAATGCGACTGCTGGCAGCTGTCGTCCTGTGCACAGCAAATGAGGTCATATATAATAAATGGAGTGACTCAAGAGTGCACAACAGACCTGAGTTACAGTTGGTGACAGGGGAGGGGGGGG